>CM022303.1:58136380-58381745 GCA_011799875.1 Thinopyrum elongatum
ATAACTCGCGCGGATGTGTCGATCGGAGCCGGATACCCATTCACCAACATGAGCTTGATGTCTTCGTTTTGTATAGTCTCTTGATGACTTGTCCTTCCTTTCCGAATCCTTGCTCTGCGAAGGTTCTTCTTCATAACGATCATCTCTACTCCTTCTCTCCCTGGAGGTGATTCTTCTCTTTTTGCTTCTTCTTTTGGTGAGTCTCTCTTCTTTTGAGGGAGCGTACACTCATTGGATTAGTGTCCGAGTCTTCCACATTGTAGCAATTACGCTCACGACTAGAAGATCTTTGTCATTGTAGGACCTTGACTTGGAACTTCTTTCCTTGCTTCTACTCTTTTACTTGTTTGAAGTTCTTCACCATTAGGCTCAATTCCTCATTGAAGCTTGTTTCTCACTTGATGATGTAGGAGCATCACATGAGGCTTTGTAAGTACCATAGACTTGTTGTGAAGCTCTTCTTTATCCTTGAGTGACATCTCATGGATACAATTCTTCCAAGACTTCCGTTGGCTTGAGATCTTTGTAATTTGGCATCATTGGATCAATGTGCACCGGTGTCATATTTTTCCATCCAAGGCTCTTAGATCTTCTTGATGATGATCTGTCGGTCATCTCTTCACTTCCTAACCGGCAATCCCATTTGTGATGAGAGCAAGCCTAGAGTACATTTCGCGACAACCTTCACCATCTTCATTTTTGAACTGGTCAAGCTGACTTTGAAGCACATCCAATTTGGATCCTTGACGGAGTCGGTACCCTTCTTGCATATCAATCAAAGTCCCAAATTTCCTTTGCATTCTCAAGACGGCTGATTTTGTTGAATTCATCGGGGCACAATCCGTTGAAGAGGACATCGCAAGCTTGAGCATTGTATTGCAACATCTTGCGAAAGCTTCACCCGACTCAAGAGACGAAGAATACTTCATGCCCGGTAGCTTACCTATGCAACATAGTCATTATGGGCTATGGCTTGGTTGACCTTAGTTGTGACTCTGGCTGGGATGGTGCTAGCAGATGTAGAACTACGGTAGGATTGGATGAGCACAGGACAGTGGCAGAGGAACTCTTTGAAAGACCTATGTTTTGGTCGTCTTGTTCTCAACCACCCTGAAGTGCGTGAACGTAAATAGAGAGATCGAATCTTGTGGGTAAGTGCGCAACACTCTGCAGAGTTAAACACCTAATCGATTAGCCGTGTCCCCGGTTACGGACAATTTGAGCCTCTGGACTTGGATCTATCTCTGAACTCTCAACACCGTACGATAATAATTGTGGGCAACATAAAATTGTTCTGGGCTATGAACATCGGTTGGCGGAACCATGTCATAGTAGATAACTCGTAGTGAAAACTCCTGATTATTCCTTTGTTGTAGGGAAATAAAACCAGCTTTTATGCAAAAAACTCGACACAGAGCCCAAAGCCATACTGTATATAGAATAGTCTTTATCATCTGATTTCTATCGTGATCTTGCTGGTACATTCAATGTACTGACCTACACGGCTGCAATGTATCATGTTGCAGGATTTTTTTCTACGACGAGTGAGTTTCGTTGTAGGGTTACGGTCTACACTCAACCTGCCAATGGCGTTGATGGGACTCCACACCCGTTTGTTGTTTTCCGCTGAGACTTATGAGGTATATATCTGTTTTACGTTATTTGTACATGTGATTGCACTTAATATAATACATTTATTACTATGTGTGTGCTGCATACCGATCCAGGAATGGCACAGATACACAGAGGCTTACCGTTTGAGGTCGGGTCACTACATTCCAGTAGGGCAGTTAGCCTGTTCCTGTAGCAGTTCGAAAAAAAAAAAGAACGAAAATGATGTTAGCATTTTCAAAACTGCTCTTAACACTCATAAAAAATTTGAGAAATTATTCTGTACGAAAAAGTTGTAGCTAATCAATATCTTTCCAATGGTATATCATTTGCATTGTTCTGACAATGGTTTTGGAAATTTCACTCAAAATACGTTGAATATCGGTTTATGTGAATTTTTAAAATTTGAAACCTGCTCTTAACCGTGTGTATTTTGGAAAAATGTTCAACATGAAAAAGGTCCACTTTTAATAGCTCTCCAATGGTATAATACTGCCTCACTCCGATAAACATCTTGAAAGTTTCAACAAAAAACTGTGCCAAAAAATAGTGCGAAAAAAGTCCGAGAGCATTTAGCTAGTAAAGAACATTAGTTAACTTTTTTTGTTTTCGGCAATTTAGCTAAAAAATCTAACTACACTTTCTTTCATGCTTACTTCCCTGAATTTTTCTGGCACTATTTTTCGGACCTTTTTGGTCGAAACTTTGAAACCATTTATGGGAACGACGCAAGTATATACCATTGGAAAGCTATGGATAAGGCAAAATGTTTACATGTCGAACATTTTCCCAAAATCTGCACAGTTTTAAGAGCAATTTCTAAATTAGAAAAATTTACATAACCTGCATTGAAGATATTTTGAACGAAATTTCAATATGTTTGTTGGAATGAGGCAAATTGTGTATCTTTGAAGATATCGATTAGCCACAACTTTTTCATGTAAGCACTTTTCCAAATTCTCTATGGTTTAAGAGCAGTTTTGAAAACTATACATCATTTTTATCCTTTTTTGCCCGAACTACTATAGGAACAAGCTAACTGCTTCGACCGAAATAACCAACAGCCTGGTGATGAGCAAGCAAACTACGGGACAGTAGTCTCTTTTTAGCCCGAACAACAAAGGAACATGCAAACTGCTCCGACCGAAATAGCCAACTTCCCGTTGATGAGCAAGCTAATTGCCGTGAACTGCCCAATTTTGCATAGTGAACAATCACTTTTTTCAGAGCGATCTGCTCATCTTTTTTTTTAAAAAATAGAGCGAACTCTTGCCGTCGCAGTGGCTAACTGCTCGCGTTTTTCTAAGAGAGAACTTATGTAGTTTACTCAGCTAACTGGTACATTTCTTTAAAAAAACTAATTGCTACAGGGCCCCTGAGTGAACCACCGCGTCACAAATTGCTACAGGGTCTCGCTGGACAGTGGGAGTAGCTCCATGGAGGAGGTGGTCATCATCGCCATGCTCCACGGGGCCATCCTGCATCAGGTGGGGCGCGTGGTCAGCGTAGCCGAACGGCGGCTCCAGAGCTGAATTAGAGGGGACAAGGCCAGGAGGTTGGGTGATGGAAGGTTACCCGCGCGCGCCGAGGTTGGGATGCAGCCAGTGGGGGAGGCACGCGGCGGCGCGCAGGCGCGACTGAGGAGCTCATCGTCGGGTATCTGGGTGTGGATGTGGTATCCGGCCACCGCCGGATTGAGGGAAGAAGGGACATCGGCAGAGGTAGTAGCTGTGCAGGGGGCGGCGGCGGGGGAAGCTCTTGGAAAAGGAGAGACAAGGGACACGGTGGGAAGGCCGAGGCACATGGCGGCGGATTGAGTTAGCGCACGGCCGGGGTGGTTGAGTAGGCACGTGGCCGGGGGTGGGGAGGTGGAGCGCACCAGCGATTGGGGGGGGGGGGGTGGGGGTTTTTTTTTTTTTTTTTTTCTTTTTTTTTTTTTTTTTTTTTGGGGTTGGGGGTTTTGGGGGTGGTGGTCTTGGTGCTGGCCCAGTGTCCTGTGCTCTTTTTCCTGTTTGTTGTTGGTGATACAAGTCTTGGGTGAGACAAGTCGTGGGGGGAGGGGGTTATAGAATAAGTTATTTAGAAACTTTTAAGGAGGGTTACAGAATAGTCCTCTCTCTCTCTCTCTCTCTCTCTCAATCTCTCTTATTTTTTTGAACAGAGAGACATCCGCATCCAAAATAATACAACATTTTGGTACATAGCGTCACAATATTATTGGTGAGGGTAAATTTTCGGTAGTAATTTACCACCATTTCTTCTTAATGCGTGAGACCGCTGTATATGATTCTACTCCATTTGAGTGTGAAGGAAGAACCAAAACTTAATGAGTGAATTTCATTTAAGTATCCTCCCTTTTCTCTACTATTAAATGGGAGTTGGTAGGTTCGCCTCACCTCCTCCCCCGGTTTTGTCCTCCCCACGCCCCCTCCCCCCTTTGGTTTCCTGCTGATTTTTTGGTAATCTCAATCGATGCCGCACAAAATAAAAACCAACGTAATAGAGTAAATTGAAATAATCTAAATCAAATCGGTACTTTCCCAAAACCATGCCCTGTATTAACTCAATCAAATCAAATCAAATCTTAACTAAATAAAAACATTCCTTGCCTTCCATGCCCACAAACAAATCAAATCAAATCTTACCAAAACCTCAAGTAAATAAAAATTTCCTTGCCTTTACCTACCCATACTCAAATCAAATTAAATCTATCAAAATCTTGAATATGGTCAGTGTAAAGTATATGTCGGACAAGATTGATGTTGAACAACTAGAATATGCATGCCCCCATTGCAACGCACAGGCAATTAGCAAGTCAGTGTCAAAGGGAGGAGGACATCGACGATCATCCCACGATCCATAAATATTTTTACTCAAATTTTTGGCATGAGCAAATTCTTTGTGGGTACAGGTGTAGGTCAGCTTGGGCTGCCTGTTGAGGTTCCGCCTATGCCCTCCTTCCAGCTGCCCTACAATGCTACAACTACAAGCATATAATAATTACAGGAAAAAATGGCTATAATAATCGTTATAGAAATTTATAGCTATAATTCCTCACCTGAAAGCATGATTGAAGCTAGACCGGAAAGATGGGTGTGAAACAAAATAATATATATATATATATATAATAAATTTGTTATAGAAATTTACCATATTTTCCTCTTGATATATCCTCTCCCTATCTCTCTTAGGATATATGATTCTATTCCATTTGAATGAGAGGGAACGTACGGCCAGAATAAAGAAGTGGCTTTCTTTTTCATGTGCTCATCCGGCTTCTTCCCCAAGATGATATTGTTCTATTTGCAATTGGGCGAAGGGCTCAAAGGACTTTCTCTCCTAGGATATATGATTCTATTCCCTTTGAAAAAGAGGGAACGACCAGAATAAAGAAGTGGTTTTGATTTTCATATGCTCATCCGGCTTCCTCCCCAAGATGATACTGTTCTATTTGCAATTGGGTGAAGGACTCAAAGGACTGCTATGATTGTAACAGGGAGTGTATACATGATGTGCTTGGCAGATGTGCTCAAGCTTGCTGCTGAGCGCACTCAGAAGACGTGTGCCGTCTCTATGAACACTGTATCTGCTTGCGATCTCTCCTTCGCCCTTTGCCAGAAGCTCGTCAAATTTCATTCAGAAGCTAGATGCTAGCGCTTTGTTATTGTCCGATCAAACTATTTTATACGGCTCGCAAAAAATTACTAGTCCACGTAATATAGCAATTTCCGCATGTGTGTTGTTTGCAATAAAAAAGTTCAGATGATTTGTGAATGCATCACTGGACACGCATGACCAAAATGGCGAACCTTTTTTTAAACAAGTAAGGATTAATCAACTTGAATGCATCATAGGTAGGCCCCTAATCACAGGCCACATTAATTTATATACTTCGCTAGTATGTCCAAATCTTTTAAACTGAAATTTCAGTCTTGCCATTGAGTCCACCATCTTATATCTTATTATATATATATATTTACTAATTGGAGGCACCATTAGAGCCTCTCCGTTAATCCTACGAAACTAACATTAATAAGCGTTAGATTTTAACTGTACGTCTAAGATTAAAAAGAAATTAACATAATTCTATTTGTGGAAATTTAAGAGTCCTGGACGGCTACGAGTCATAGTACAGAATTTTAACTGTAGGTCTAAGATTAAAAAACATAAACACAATTCTATTTGCGGAAATTTAAGAGTCCTAGACGGATACGAGTTATAGTGCAGTTTCCTTTTTTTTTAAAGATCTCTTCCGTATTGCCACAAAATTTAGAGTCCTGGACGGCTACGAGTCATAATACAATTTCCCTTTTTTAGAGATCTCTTCCATGTTACCACGTGATTGACAATTAGCCATAGACAGTGCATACAGTTTTTACCCCGTATTCCTTAAAGAAAATATTATCACCCCGTCAACCTTGGACTGCCTCCGCCTTCCGGCCACAACGTGCAACCTTCCTGTCAAACGAAAAAAATATGTACAGAAAATTTATTTCCCTAATCGCAACGATAGCAGGCTAACTGCCTATTGTCCAAAAAAAGAAAGAATCCGCGGCTGCTCCACCGTCTATGACGATTCTGCAGCCTGACCTTCCTACTCGACCCTGACGCCGGTCTTGACTCTGGATCAATATGAATTGCATGTGCATGGACTTCAAACTTAGCCAGACATGTACGCGTGTGTCAATTAAAATAAACATGTACGTGTGTCTACCCGCAAAAAAAAAAAAAAAGTGTGTCTGCACTCTGCACATCCCTAACCCAAGGCGGCACTGTGGAGTTGCGGCTGGCCGGTTCAAGCGGACACCAAGAGGCAGGTTGCAGGCAGGTGGCGGGCGCGCCAACTGCAGCGACCTGCACGTCTCCGGCATGGTACTTAAACTTTTTTTTTTTTTTTTTGCGGAGAGGCATGGTACTTAAACTTCTGTCCAATGTTAGTCCGTTCCATATCACAAATAAATGACCTTTAGTTATAGTACTGTGTTTATTACAAATACCGTTCTCAGCATTCATTATTGCCATAGTAACCAATAAACACATTTCGTTTTAGGTGCCTCCCATAACTAACTAATTTATATATTAGTTATACATACTTGCTTAAACATGATTGTGGCGTTACAAGTTTGCATTGAGTCAATTTTGTACGTAAAGACCATCATCTACATTATGGTCTGATTAGTACGACATGAGCTAAAAATTATATTGACATGAGAGTAGGAGGGAACATACACAATTTTATTCATTTAGTCCCACATGATAACAAAAAAACGGATGGACTCCCTTTAGACCATTGGAAATAGATTCGTAATAGTTTCGGATGGCCACAACTTCATTCATGCAAGATGCATTAACCAGAAAAATAATAACAATAATATTTTATTGGAAAATACGAGTTTGCCAAGTTGAAATAATTTAAATGATGATTAACTTTCCACATGCATTTTTCTACCATTTGAAGTGGAGGTACCATTTTAAGACATAAAAAAACGCAAATTACTATCGATGATATGAATATATATTTTAAATTTGTTTTTGTAGTGTATATATTGTTAAATTCAAACATGACATTCGATGTGTTCCCTTTATAAACATAAAAATTGAAATAATCCTTGGATAGCCATGTTTATACTTCCTCATACTAATAATTTACTTACATACAATTTTTTCTATAAAAGTGTTAAGGATTCAGTCCTTCTAATTTGGAGTATGTCCTTATATTAAGATTCCTTGGAGCCTCTTACCACTAATTGAACAAAAAAGGAATAAAATTAATATCTTAGGCACGTAAATAAAAGATATTAGACATATTAAACCACTATTTTGGAATAATATATCACTTAATTTCTTATTATTTGTAGTTTCTAATTTTAGGATGAATCAAAGTTGTTCTATTACTTACAATGACTAGCCCGTGCAGATGCACGGGTTTATGACTAGTATGTACCTAACGTGATATAACTGCATCATGCCATTCAAAGTAGTGAGCTATACACATTACCATGCACACTTTACATCATTCAATGGAGGATATTTATGGAGAATCGTTTTAGTGACCTGTGCATTCATGGCTGTTAAGCACCTCTCTTGATGTAAAAGTTTGCGGAAAGAAAGGTGGAAAAAAAGTAAAGAAAAAGGAAAAATGGAAATAAAAGTGAAAAATCTTAAGAGAAGTGCTATTTTACTACGGGAGACCAGCGCTGCCCCCACCAGCCGTGATATTTTTCTGCCCTTTTGATTTTTTATGGCAAAATAATTTGAGACGTGTCTATGTCTTTCACCATTAGCTATATACCTTGTGCTGAAAGTCTCAAATATATATATACACATACACACACTGTCACATTGGATCCAACAAAGTATTTCAGTAGCAGACTCTTGACTATTGCTGTCTCATTTGACATTCCATGTATACTCGGTAGTCTGTACTTTTAGTTTAGGTGCGCACCTCCTTTCCTTCAATATTTTTTTCACTTCGAAAAGTAATTGAAAAAAAATTCACAGTGCTTACTAATAGCATGCAGTATTTAATAGCCGCAAAAATTGGTACGAAAATATGAAGTTTTGTTGTCTATGAAAAAAGGTTACTTATGTACACAATATTTTCATTGTTACAACAAATCTGTTGAAGTAGTTTACCTTTCTTGCATCTTATTAATGTGCTCAACACTTTTTCTCTCATAGGATGCATGGCTATAGGTAGGAGTGGACATGGATCAGATATATATCAGTAGTGTTTTTTCCTCATTTGTCTCCATATTTTCTTTTGAAATGGATGCCAATACGAATACGAACCTGATGTTGTAACAAATAGGAATAGGAGTATTACTATTCTAATTTATGTAGTGGCAAGATATTTATGAAACTCTCTCATATATAGCAAATTTAGTTATTTCATATTTTTAATTTTATGTAAAGGAACATGAATTGACATTAAAATACGTATAGTTCTTGCCGGTCTCTGCAAACACCACGCACGGGCGCAGTGGGTTAGAATCAAAGAGGAGCTTCATGGTGAGCGCCCTGCTCGACATGTGCGCGCGCGCGCGCGCGCGTGTATTGTTTGAGGAAATAATACCCGGGGATCCTACTTAACCCGACAAAGCATGCGCTAAGTTGATCATCAAGGAAAGATATTAAAACCAAGTCAATGAGATGGAAGGAGTCAAAGAGGCCCAAGTGAAGAATCAAGCTCAAGAGGAGAAGCCCACCATGGTGTAGGGATGAGAGGGATTGTTCCACCATAGACTATGGACTCCCTCCCCCTCCTACTCCAGCATGGACCCATGAACCAAAGATTACCTTTCTTATCCTTTCCACCTACAACCTCAAGGGCATGCTTTGTGCTTTGCCAAGAACCCCTAGCCTATATAAAGCCCCACATGGGCATGTAACTCATTCACACTCACTTGAATAAGAATCAAGGGGAGGGCACTAAAGCTTCAAGCCTCGTTCAAGGAGCTCTAGGGTCATGTCAGAGGAGCCTGGTTCGAATCGGACCAACGTCGACGAAGAGAAGTTTGGAGAGAGTGCCAAGGAGCCTCGTTCGACATGGGCCTGCGACCACACCTCCCTCGACGCCTTCCTAACATAGGACTAGATCACGCTCCGTCGAGACAACCGAACCTATTCAAAAAACATCGACATGTCAATCTTCTCAGTGTACGGTAACCTTCGCTATAAGGCCATGATACATGCTACTTGTAAACTGCGTTTGATTTTTATCCCCGAAGAGGAGAGGATGATGCAGCACAGTAGAGTAAGTATTTCCCTCAGTTAAGAAACCAAGGTTATCAATCCAGTAGGAGAACGAAGCAACACCACGTAAACAGCACATAGACACAAAACGCAAACCCTCGCACCGAACGCAAACGAGAGGTTGTCAATCTCTCGGCGGTCAAGTAACGAGATTAAATGGTATATGATACATTGATAAATAAATAAAAGATAAAAATATGCAGGAAATATTTTTGGTATTTTTATATAAGTAAAACAAGATAGATCTTATGATAAAAGTAGACCCGGGGGCCGTAGAGTTCACTAGAGGCATATCTCCAGAAAATAGCATACGGTGGGTAAACAAATTACTGTTGGGCAATTGATAGAAAAGCAAATAATTATGACACTATCCAAGGTAATGATCATGATATCGGCATCATATCCAAAACAAGTAGACCGACTCCTGCCTGCATCTACTACTATTAATTCACACATCGACCGCTATACAGCATGCATCTAGTGTATTAAGTCCATAAGAACGAAGTAATGCATAAAGAACGATGACATGATGTAGTCAAGATAAACGCATATAAGAATTCATCGCAACTTGTTATCCTTAATGGCAACAATACTTGCGTGTCAACTCCCCTTCTGTCACTAGGACTGAGCACCGCAAGATCGAACCCATTACCGAGCACCTCTCCCCATTGCAAGAAGATCTAATCTAGTTGGGCAAACCAAACCAAAACTTCAGAGAAGAAATACAAAGCAATTCTAGATCATACATAAAAGAGATCAGAGAAGAACTCAAATAAAACAAGGATAGATCTGATCATAAACTCACAATTCATCGGATCCCAACAAACACACCGCACAAAGTCATTACATCGGATGGATCTCCATGAAGATCATGGAGACCATGGTATTGAGAAACATAAAGAGTGAGAGAGCCATCTAGCTACTACCTACGGACCCGTAAGTCTATGGTGAACTACTCACGCATCATCGGAGAGGCGACAAAGTTGATGTAGAGTGTAACACCCCTGTGTAATAATCACTGTGACACTCTGCTAATATTGCCGAGTCATTTTCATTTGCAGAGCTTGATCATATTGGTTAAACAAATCAATTCAAATTTCTCTGTGAAAATCAATTCAAATTCAAGTGCAAAATAAAGTGGTCACAAATTGCTGGAAAAATGTTCATATTCTAGCAAATATTCCAAAACAAATTTTGTTAAGGAACACAACATCTCCATCAACTTGAAATGAGCCAGAGCATTTAAAATAGTGCCAGATCAGCACTAAAAATGCAATTTCCATTTTTTGGAAAATCCAAATGAATTCCAAAATTGCTCTAACTTTTTGTGGCAATGCAGAATATCCCAATGTACTTGTGTGACCAAGTTTCACATTTGAACAAAATCATTTGGCAGCCCTTTTAATTCAAAAACCATCTCTGGAAAAACAAAAATGCAGAAACAGAAAAGGGAAAAGGAAAAAAGGCACTGTGCACTGGGCCTAAGTGCACAGTGCCCCGAACCAGCCCACCGGGCCCATCTCCCTCTCCCTCTCACCTGCGTGTCACCGCGCACTTGGCCGCGCCGGCGAACCGCCGATAGCGCGACGTCCACTGACGCCCGCGGCTCGACGAGGAGATAAGGCCGAAGCCCGTGCGTCTCCCTGGCCTCCTCATTCACTCCTCCCCTCTCCCCATGCTCTCTTCCCCTCGTTTCCATCGGCGCCCGAGCGCGTTCGCCGCCGTTCACCGTCATCACCGCGGACACAGCCACCGCCTCGCTTCGCCGACCTGTCCGTCGCCTCCGCCGTCACCAACTACCCCATCCTCGACCACGAGCGCGAGCAGGAGGGCTCTGCATCGCCGTGATCGAGCCTCCCCTTTGCTTCGATCGCCGGCGCTTCTCCGATGAACCCCGCCGTTCTGCAGCTACTAAACCACCACGGGCCTCCGTGTGAGCAGCGCTGTGAGCTCCTCCGCTTCCTGCTCCCCTCCATTATCCCCTTCACGCGCAGTAGCTAGTTGCCGCCGCGCCCGAGCTCTGTTTGCCGCCGATGAGCTTCTGGCCGTGGCCATGGCCCTGTCACGCTCGATCGTGCCCACGGTCGAGCTCCTGGTGCTCCCAGGAGCCCAACGAGCACGAGCACGTGCCCTCCCGTGCCCTCTAGCGCCTAGCCCGATGGGCGCCCGAACATCGCCGCCGCTGACCTCGTCGCCGTTAACGATTCCGGCGACCATTTGGTCCAGCGCCGCCACCGAATGACGCGGCATCAAGTACCCGTTCGAACGCAGGTAGCCGCACTCGAAACGGGCCATCGTAGTGCGATTCCGACCGTCTCCGGCGAGCCCCGCCATGTTTTTGGTCGCCGGATATGTCTCCGACGCCGTCGCCGATGTGGTCTGGCTAGTGGGCCCCCTGTGGCACTGACTCTGGGCCCCACGGGACCCAGTTGACTGGTTCTGGGCGTCTCTGTGACGCTGATGTGCGTCCCCACCATTTAATCAACTAATTAATTTTTTTTAATTATTAAAATTTAATTAGATATACTACTTAGCCAATGACATGTGGGGCCTACTAGCTAAATAACTCAGTTTAGTTAAAATTAATCCACTGTTAACCCACAGAGGCTGATATGTGGGTCCCACAGGCGCCACATGTCAGGTTTGACCCTGGTCAGCGAGTCTGTTGACTGCTGATGTCATCCCCATGTAATGCTGATGTCATAATCCATTTCTGTTAAATAAATAATTCCAGAAAATGTTGTAATCTTTGAAAATTCATAGAATTTAGACCGTAGCTCAGATCGAAAAACTTATACATGAAAGTTGCTCAGAGCGACGAGACGAATCCAACCATGCCATCTGTTTCCGTGTCGGGACCCTCTACGAAGGTGAACCCGCAACTATCAGCCTGTTTTTGGTAGATGAATAGTGCATATACACCGGTTAGTAAATCCAACTTAAAGCCTAAAATAACTAAAATGACTTAGACATATTTTTAGACAACCCTGCACTATACGTTAGTATAGCATGCTCTGTGATCCTTTTGTTTGCTGTGTATTTATCTGTTTCCTCCCCATCTTCTCTCTAGGTAGACCCTGAGACCAACGCAGCTCAGGAGCCCGACGACACCATTGACGACCTTCCCTTTGCCACCAAGCAACCAGGCAAGCACCCTCTTTTGAACATGCCTATATCGCCTATTCTCTTCTCTCTTGTGCTTGCATTAGAATTGCTGCTGCTACTGCTTTACCTATTCTGATGCATAGCCTGATCTTGTAACCTGCTTTTGATAATTACCCTGCTTATCCTAAACTGCTTAGTATAGGCTGGATAGAGAACCCAGTGACCCCCACTTGTCCCGGTAGCCCCCGCTGGATCGTCACAAGACTCAACAACTAGGCCCCAGCATCGCACATCACCCCCTTAGCTGCTCGACACTGCAGCGTTACTATCGAGTGCCGAGGGTGATACCTCGTTTAGCACTTCTGATGTTAATTCTGTAGAGTAGCTATTCGGTCGTGGTCATCGAGGGTGATTCCTCCTTCACCACTTCGGATAACGACGCCGTTGTGCAACAACTCAAGTGTGAACCTCGAGGGTGATTCCTCCTAAGTTCACCTGGACGACTACGTCAGGTGGAATCCGTCGAGGGTGATTCCTCAGTTTTCCCCGTTACTATGAATTTAACCATGAACCATGATAAAGTCAGGTCGGCCCTGAGGGGTACTCGCGCGAGCATGTGATGCGATTGATGTGTAGTCGGGTGACCAGAGAGAGTACCCGCGAGATAATTACGAGGCGTGGCCGGGCATTCTTAGCCCTTGCCGCAAGTCCTCGAGATGGGGCGACGGGGTCACATCGATCGGGACTCTCTGCTCGTTATCGCGCGCTCCTAATTCACTAACGGTATGGATATTTGATCCGAGTGGGCCTCTGGCCCGATAGCACTAACAATCACGTGGGAACAGTTATGGGCACTCTGCGTCGTATGCATCAGCCGAAGCTTAATGGACGTCAGCGATTGAGTGGCGCGCGCTGGGTTGGACCGCATTAAGCACCCTCCATTGTACTGGAGGCTGCTAGGTCTGCTCACCGGCCATGTACGCAACGTGCAGGAGCGCCCGGGGCGATGGCCCAAGACCCCTGGGGGCATAGGTTTAGTCCAGCGTGCTGACCTCTCTGTTAAGCTTAGGTCGGGTTGCGGCGTATCATTTGGCCGTGGCCGGGCATGACCTAGAAAAATGTGTCCGGCCGAAGTTAATCAAGCGTGGTGGGTAAGTTGGTGCACCCCTGCAGGGAAGAGCTAATCTATGCATAGCCGATCCTCGGTAATGGACGCTCGGAGTTGTATCCCGATCGATACAACTAGAACTGGATACTTGTGATGAGAAATGGATAGTAGGGCTCTGGGATCTCTTTCTCGCAGGGAGTCGAGGAAGGATCTCTGGGCGAGGTTGATACTGATTACTGCTACTACTTTATACTGTACTAATCTACACACTTCTAATGCTGCAAGACGCTTGAAGATGCTTGAAGATGCTAGTCTTTGATAGGACTAGGCCTTCTCTCTATTCTGGCATTTCTGCAGCCCAGTCCACTTATACAGTCCTTCTTTGATAATGTTGCATATGTAGTGTAGATCCTTGGTTGCTGAGTACTTCGGATGAGTACTCACGGTTGCTTTGCTTCCTCTTTTTTCCCATATATCCGTTTGATGCAACCAGATGACGGAGCCCCTGAGTCAGCTGCCCCCGCCGACGACTACTATGACCACCCCGAGGGTGGATACTACTACGAGCTTGCTGACGACCAGGAGTAGGATCGGTGGGTCCCAGGCAGGAGGCCTGCGCCTTTCGATCGTGGCTTTTGTTTTGCCCCACCTTTCTAAAGGCTTATCTGTTTCTGTTTCATATCTGTACTCAGATATCTGATGCTTCCGCTGATGCTTGTATGCGAGCTTATGTATTCCAGCCCTCGAGGCCCCTGGCTTGTAATATAAAGCTTGTATGACTTTATTTATTTTTTAGAGTTGTGTTGTGATATCTTCAAGTGAGTCCTTAGGCATGATCATGTGCAATTGCGTGTATGATTAGTGCACGATTAAGCCGCGGGCGCCACAGTTTGGTATCAGAGCCGACTGCCTGTAGGATCCCCCTTTTCCAACTCCTTGGCTGAAGTTGAGTCTAGTGGTCCAAAACTGCTTTACTAACTGGGCTGTGTGGCTTACGGGCCCACGTCGCCAACTGGGTGTTATTAGGATATTTTATTCCTCGTTTTTACTATGGGACTCTGATCTCTCTTCCTTTCGGGTTAAATTTTTTACTAACTCCAACTTTAGGTTCTCATGATCATATCCACCCGGAGTTTTGAAATTACCCCGCCCCCCTTTTCTTCAAGATTGTGGGCCAGGTTCTGCTTACAGGATCATTTTATCGAGGACACCCTGTGTTATCACTTGCAGATTCCTTGCTCCAGTAGTTTTCTCCGACGTTGATGTAGCCTTTGCTACGTCTTGTTGTGTACTTCCTTACCGTGTGCCTGCGTGCCACCTAGCATGTATAGCCTCTAAATTTACGCCGTTATGCTGTCCGCATGAACCCGACCCTGTGTATGGATCTGTACGTCTTAATTGACTACTGTTAAGTATCTATTACACTGCTTAATTATGGTTGTGTTACATCATGCTCGTCGCTAAACACTCGCAATTGCTTTTACTAAACTACCCTGTTGAAACTTAGCAGGATGGTTAGACCAGGAGGTCATGGTTGTGCCCCTAAACAACCACCACCACCAGATTATATGGCAGCTATGATGCAACAATTTGAGCTCAACCGTCAGTTCATGACTGGGATTATGGCTCAGTTCCCGCATCAGAACAACCAGAACCAGGACCCTACCGCAATAACTCTGTCGGAATTTGTGCGGCTCAACCCCACTCAGTTTTGCAACTCGGATAAGCCACTGGATGCTGATGAGTGGATTCGAGATATCACTCACGAGATGGAGTCTGCAAATGTCTCCCCTGCCAACTTTGTCACCTTCACGTCCTTTTTCTTAAAGGGTCCCGCTGCTCAGTGGTGGGACACACACAAGCGTACACTGCCTGCTGGAACAGTCATTACTTGGCCTGAGTTCTAGGCTGCTTTTCATGCCCGATATATTCCCCAGGGAATCATAGACCAGATGAGAACCCAGTTCCGCAACCTCACTCAAGGCAACAGGACTGTCAAAGCCTATCGGCGGGAATTCCTTGATCTGTCCTACTATGCTGAAGAAGACATCGCAACCAATGCTCGTAGACAAGAGAAATTCCGTAGTGGACTCCACCCAGACATCGATCTTGCACTTGCTGCTCAAGACTTCACCAACTTTGCTACCCTTGTGAACAAGGCTATTCTGGTTGAGACCGCTCAGATCAAGCACAAGGACGCGTTCAAACGCAATCGGGATGTTGGCTCATCTTTGGGCTCGTCTTCACAGAAGTGCCGTATCTGGATTCCCCACAGCATGTACCGTCCAATTGCACCTGCACCAAGGCCGTACCATGCTGCACCACGTTTGCCTCCTCCACCACTAAGGCAGCCTCTTTGAGCTGCACCACCTCAAGCTCCTGCAATTCGTCCAGACAGTGGGCTCTGCTACAAGTGTGGCAAACCAGGTCACCTTGCCAGGAACTGCTATCAGAATCAGAAGCAACTGGCTCCGCCTCCTAATGCCCGCAACAACAATGCCAGGCCTGCTTATGGCCGTGGTCAGGTTTATCATGGCAACATGAATGAAGACACGGACCAGCCAGCTACTGTGATGGGTACACTTCCTGTTAATTCAGTACCAGCTTCTGGTTTATTTGATTCTGGAGCATCTCATTCATTCATGTCAGAACATTTTGCAGTCATGCATGACGTTAAATGTGAAACGCTACACCATCCATTAGTGGTAAACACAACCGCGGGTCAATGCCAAGCCTCCATATTCAGCCCCAAAGTCTCTGTTGATATTGAAGGGAGGAATTTTTAGGCCTTCCCCGTTATCCTGAATACTTCCAACATTGATCTTATCCTGGGAATGGATTGGCTAAAGGCTCACTACGCCTCAATCAATTATGCCTCTAAAGTTGTACATCTCATGCACCCAACAGCTGGGCTAGTGAATTATCATGCTCATATCACTCAAAATGCCAAGGCTCAAATCTATGCCTTGAATGCATTGAATGCTTCTTCGCATGAGGGGATCAAAAACATTTTAGTCGTTCGTGATTTCCAGGATGTTTTTCCAGAAGAAATTCCAGGAATTCCTCCTGTTAGAGCTGTTGAGTTTATCATCGACTTGAAACCAGACACAACTCCTATTGCGAAGCGTCCTTATAAGATGCCTCCGCACCACCTTCTCGAGCTCAAGGAGGAAATCGACAAATCCCTCCGCAAAGGCTTTATCCATCCAAGTTACTCTGCCTGGAGAGCACCTTCTCTCTTTGTCAAAAAGAAAGATGGTACGAATAGGTTGGTTCAAGATTACTGTCCTATCAACCAGGCAACCATTCAGAATAAATATCCGCTTCCTCGGATCAATGACTTGTATGATCAACTTGCTGGATCATCGGTGATTTCTAAACTCGACTTGAGGTTGGGTTATCACCAGATCCGTGTCCATGAAGAGGATATTCCCAAGACTGCATTTGTTACTCGCTATGGCTCTTATGAGTACACTGTCATGTCATTTGGTTTAACAAATGCTCCAGCTACGTTCTCCCGCCTGATGAATTACATCTTCATGGATTACCTCGACAAGTTCGTCGTGGTATATCTAGATGATATTCTGGTATATTCAAAGAATAAGGAAGAACATGCTGAACACCTTTGTCTTGTTCTGGAAAGGATTCGTGAACACCAGTTGTATGCCAAATACTCCAAATGTGAATTCTGGCTTTTTGAAGTAACCTACCTTGGTCATGTGATTTCCAAGGATGGAATTGTTGTTAACCCGGAATGAGTTCAGGCTATTCTTGACTGGACTCCTCCAAAGAACGTCAAGCAAGTGAGAGTTTTCTCGGCCTTGCCAGCTTTTGCCGTCGATTTGTCGAGAAATTTTCCAAGATTGCTAACCTCTGACTAACCTGCTTCACAAAGGCGTTAAGTTTGAGTGGACAGACAAATGTCAGGAGAGTTTCCAGACCCTCAAGGACAAGCTAACTTCTGCTCCAGTGCTTGCTCCTCCGGATTCTCGCAAAGACTTTGTGATATATTGCAACGCCTCTCGTCAAGGATTAGGCTGTGTCCTAATGCAAGAGCGAAGAGTAATTGCTTATGCTTCGCGTCAACTGCGTCCACATGTAGAAAACTATCCAGTGCATGATCTTGAACTTGCTGCCGTGATCTAGGCATTGAAGCTGTGCCGGCATTACCTTCTGGGTAACCGGTGTGAGATATATACTGATCATCAAAGCTTGAAGTATTTGTTTACTTAGCCGGATCTTAATCTCCGTCAACAGCGATGGTTGAAAACAATTACGGACTATGATTGTGGTATTTCTTATACCCCTGGCAAGGCTAATGTGATGGCTGATGCCTTAAGCCGCAAGTCCTATTGCAACAACCTCATGGTTAGGCGAGCTCAACCTCGTCTTTATGAAGAACTGTGCATACTGAACCTGCGTATCGTTCCCCAGGGATCTCTTAATGACCTTGTGGTACAGCCAGATCTTGAGAAAGCTGTTAAGGATGGACAAGCTAAAGATGCTAAAATTGATCTGATGAAGAAAGATCTTCACCTGTAAAAGTACAGGGATTTCTCGCTGTCTGAAGATGGAACCTTGTATTTCAGAGACCGCATTGTGGTACCTCGCTTCGAGCTTATGACTGACAAGGTCATGAAGGAGGCACATGATACACCGCTGTCTATTCATCCGAGAATTACCAAGATGTATCGCGATCTCCATCAAAGGTACTGGTGGTCTAAAATGAAGCAGGATATTGCTCGCTATGTTGCTGAATGTGACGTTTGCCGTCACGTTAAAGCAGAACATCAGAAGCCTGCTGGAATTCTACAACCACTTCCTATTCCATTATGGTAATGGGATAAGGTTCAGATGGATTTCATTACTGGCCTTCCCAAGTCACAAAAGGGTCACGATGCTATTCTTGTCGTCGTCGACCAACTCTCTAAGGTTGCACACTTTCTGCCTGTCAAGGAGACTATCACTGCTAGTCAGTTAGCAAAGTTGTATATCTCCAGAATTCTTTCACTCCACGGCATTCCAAAGGAGATTAGATAGGATCGTGGCGGTCTTTTCACCTCAAAGTTCTGGGAAAGTTTCCAAGAAGCTTTGGGAACTCATATTACCTGGAGTTCGGCTTATCACCCCCAGTCCCAAGGCCAAGTCGAGCGAGTTAATCAAGTGCTTGAAGATATGCTTCGGGCTTGTGTTATATCGTTCGGTAAGAAATGGGAAGAATCTCTCCTGTATGCCGAATTCTCTTATAACAATAGCTATCAAGCCAGCTTGAAAATGGCCCCCATCGAAGTACTTTATGGACGTAAGTGTCGAACCCCTCTGAATTGGTCTGAAACTGGGGAACGACCGCTCGGGGGACCGGACATTATACAACACGCCGAAGAGCAAGTCCGTATTGTCCGAGAAAATCTCAAGGCAGCTCAGGACCGCCAGAAGAGCAACTACGATCGCAAACAATGGGGTTTGACCTATCAGCCTGGTGATCAAGCTTATCTGCGTGTCATTCCTATGAAGGGCACTCATCGTTTCGGAATCAAGGGCAAGCTAGCTCCACGCTACATTGACCCCTTTCGTATTGTTGCCAGACGTGGACAGGCGGCATATAAATTGGAGTTGCCACCACAATTCTCTAATATGCACGATGTCTTCCATGTGTCGCAACTTCGCCGTTGCTTCAAGGAATCTCCGCACCGCGCAGTGGATCACGAGATGCTCGAATTGCAAGATGACCAATCTTATAAGGAGCATCCGATCCGCATCCTCGATGAAGCTGACCGTCGAACTCGTCAGAAGACGACCAAGTTCCTGAAAGTGCAGTGGTCGAATCATACTGAAGATGAAGCCACTTGGGAACGCGAGGATCATCTTCGGGAAGAATATCCTGACCTCTTTCTTTCTACCTTCTGAATTTTCGAGACGAGAATTTCTATTAGAGGAGGAAAATTTGTAACACCCCTGTGTAATAATCACTGTGACACTCTGCAAATATTGCCAAGTCATTTTCATTTGCAGATCTTGATCATATTGGTTAAACAAATCAATTCAAATTTCTCTCTGAAAATCAATTCAAATTCAAGTGCAAAATAAGGTGATTAAAAATTGCTTGAAAAATGTTCATATTCTAGCAAATATTCCAAAACAAATGTTGTTAAGGAACACAACATCTCCATCAACTTGAAATGAGCTAGAGCATTTAAAACAGTGCCAGATCAGCAAATAAATATGACATTTCCATTTTTTGGAAAATCCAAATGAATTCCAAAATTGCTCAAACTTTTTGTGGCAATGCAGAATATCCCAATGTACTTGTGTGACCAAGTTTCACATTTGAATGAAATCATTTGGCAGCCCTTTTAATTAAAAAACCATATCTAGAAAAAGAAAAATGCAGAAACAGAAAAGGGAAAAGGAAAAAAGGCACTGTGCACTGGGCCTAAGTGCACAGTGCCCCGAACCAACCCACCAGGCCCATCTCCCTCTCCCACTCACCTGCGTGTCACCGCGCGCTTGGCCGCGCCGGCGAGCCGCCGACAGCGCGACGTCCACCGACGCCTGCGACTCGACGAGGAGATAAGGCCGAAGCCCGTGCGTCCCCCTGGGCTCCTTATTCACTCCTCCCCTCTCCCCACGCTCTCTCCCCCTCGTTTCCATCGGCGCCCGAGTGCGCTCGCCACCGTTCAACGTCGTCACCGCGCCCACAGCCACCTCCTCGCTTCGCCGACCTGTCCGTCACCTCCGCCGTCCCCAACTACCCCGTCCTTGACCAAGAGAGCGAGCAGGAGGGCTCTGCATCGCCGGGACCGAGCCTCCCCCTTTACCTCGATCGCCGGTGTTTCTCCGATGAACCCCACCGTTCTGCAGCTGCTAAACCACCACGGGCCTCCGTGTGAGCCGCGTGGTGAGCTCCTCCGCCTCCTGCTCCCCTCCGTTATCCCCTTCACGCGTAGTAGCTAGTTGCCGCCACGCCCAAGCTCTGTTCGCCGCCGACGAGCTTGTGGCCATGGCCATGGCCCTGTCACGCTCGCCCGTGCCCACGGTCGAGCTCCTGGTGCTCACAAGAGCCCAACGAGCACGAGCACGTGCCCTCCCGTGCCCTCTAGTGCCTAGCCCGATGGCGCCCGAACATCGCCGCCGCTGACCTCATCGCCGTTCACGATTCCGACGACCATTTACTCTGGCGCCACCACCGAACAATGCGGCATCAAGTGCCCGTTCGAACGCAAGTAGCCGCACTCGAAACGGGCCATCATAGCGCGATTCCGACACTCTCCGGCGAGCCCCGCCGTGTTTGTGGTCGCCAGAGCTGTCTCACGCGCCTTCGCCGACATGGCCTGGCAAGTGGGCCCCCCCTGTGCCACTGACGCTGGGCCCCACAGGTCCCCGTTGACTGGTTTGACTAGTCAACGTGCTGACTGGGCGTCTCTGTAACGCTGACGTGCGGGCTCCTCCGCTTAATCCACTAATTAAAACGTTTTAAAAATTAAAATTTAATTAGATGTACTACTTAGTCAATGACATGTGGGGCCTACTAGCTAAATAACTCAGTTTAGTTAAAATTAATCCACTGTTAACCCACAGAGGCTGACATGTGGGTCCCATAGGCCCCACATGTCAGGTTTGACCCTGGTCAGCGAGTCTGTTGACTGCTGACGTCATCCCCACGTAATGCTGATGTGATAATCCATTTTTGTTAAATAAATAATTCCAGAAAATGTTATAATCTTTGAAAATTCATAGAATTTAAACCGTAGCTCAGATCAAAAAACTTTATACATGAAAGTTGCTCAGAACGACGAGACGAATCTAACCATGCCATCTGTTTCCATGTCGGGACCCTCTACGGTGGTGAACCCAAAACTATTAGCCTGTTTCCGGTAGATGAATAGTGCGTATACACCGGTTAATAAATCCAACTTAAAGCCTAAAATGACTTAGACATATTTTTAGGCAACCCTGCACTGCACGTTAGTATAGCATGCTCTGTGATGCTTTTGTTTGTTGTGTATTTATCTGTTTCCTGCCCCTCTTCTCTCTCGGTAGACCCCGAGACCGACGCAGCTCAGGAGCCCAACGATACCATTGACGACCTTGCCTTTGCCGCCAATCAACCAGGCATGCACCCCCTTTTGAACATGCCTATATCGCCTATTCTCTTCTCTCTTGTGCTTGCATTAGAATTGCTGCTGCTACTGCTTTACCTATTCTGATGCATAGCCTGATCTTGTAACCTGCTTTTAATAATTACCTGCTTATCCTAAACTGCTTAGTATAGGCTGGATAGAGACCCTAGTGACCCCCACTTGTCCCGGTAGCCCCCGTTGGATCATCAGAAGACTCAACAACCTGGCCCCGGCACGGCACATCACCCCCTTAGTTGCACGACACTGCAGCGTTACTATCGAGTGCCAAGGGTGATACCTCGTTTAGCACTTCTGATGTTAACTCTGTAGAGTAGCTATTCGGTCGTGGTCATCGAGGGTGATTCCTCCTTCACCACTTCCGATAACGACGCCGTCGTGCAACACCTCAAGTGTGAACCTCGAGGGTGATTCCTCCTAAGTTCACCTTGACGACTACGTCAGGTGGAATCCGTCGAGGGTAATTCCTTAGTTTTCCCCCCGGTGTTTGGACACACAGTTACTATGTCTTTAACCATGAACCATGATAAAGTCGGGTCGGCCCTGAGGGGTACCTGCGCGAGCATGTGATGCGATTGATGTGTAGTCAGGTGACCAGAGAGAGTACCCGCGAGATAATTACGAGGCGTGGACGGGCATTCTTAGCCCTTGCCGCAAGTCCTCGAGACGGGGCGACGGGGTCACATCGATCGTGAGTCTCTGCTCGTTATCGCGCGCTGCAAATTCACTAATGGTTTGGATATTTGATCCGAGTGGGCCTCTGGCCCGATAGAACTAACCAGCATGTGGGAATAGTTATGGGCACTTTGCGTGGTATGCATCAGCCGAAGCTTAATGGGCGTCAGCGATTGAGCGGCGCGCACTGGGTTGGACCGCGTTAAGCACCCTCCTTTGTACTGCAGGCTGCTAGGTCTGCTCACCGGCCGCGTACGCAACATGCAGGAGCGCCCGGTGCGATGGCCCAAGACCCCTGGGGGCATAGGTTTAGTCGAGCGTGCTGACCACTCTGTTAAGCTTTGGTCGGGTTGCGGCGTATCGTTTGGCCGAGCCCGGGTATGACCCAGAAAAGTGTGTCCGGCCAGAGTTAATCGAGCGTGGTGGGTAAGTTGGTGCACCCCTACAGGGAAAAACTAATCTATGCATAGCCGATCCTCGGTAACGGACACTCGGAGTTGTATCCCGATCAATACAACTAGAACTAGATACTTGTGATGAGAAATGGATAGTAGGTCCCTGGGATCTCTTTCTCGCAAGGAGTCGACGAAGGATCTCTGGGCGAGGTTGATACTGATTACTGCTACTACTTTATACTGTACTAATCTACACACTTCTAATGCTCCAAGACGCTTGAAGATGCTAGTCTTTGATAGGACTAGGCCTTCTCTCTATTCTGGCATTTCTGCAGCCCAGTCCACTTATACAGTCCTTCTTTGATAACGTTGTATATGTAGTGTAGATCCTTGCTTGCTAAGTACTTCGGATGAGTACTCACGGTTGCTTTGCTTCCTCTTTTTCCCCATATATCCATTTGATGCAACCAGATAACGGAGCCCCTGAGTCAGCTGCCCCCGCTGACGACTACTACTACCACCCCGAGGGTGGATACTACTATGAGCTTGCCGACGACCAGGAGTAGGATCGGAGGGTCCTAGGCAGGAGGCCTGCGGCTTTCGATTGTAGCTTTTGTTTTGCCCCGCCTTTCTAAAGGCTTATCTATTTCTGTTTCATATCTGTACTCAGATATCTGATGCTTCCGCTGACGCTTGTATGCGAGCTTATGTATTCGAGCCCTCGATGCCCCTGGCTTGTAATATAAAGCTTGTATGACTTTATTTATGTTTTAGAGTTGTGTTGTGATATCTTCAAGTGAGTCCTTAGGCTTGATCATGTGCATTTGCATGTATGATTAGTGCACGATTAAGCCGGGGGCACCACATAGAGCCCCTCCGTGATGAGTTCCCCCTCCGGCGGAGTACCGAAAAAGGCTTCCAGATGGGATCTCGTGAGAACAGAGACTTGCGGCAGCGGAAAAAGTGTTTCGTCTGCTCCCCTTGGGTTTTTGGAATTCTTCTAAATTTGTAAAGGCGGAAGTAGGGCAAAAGCGACCAGAGGGGGCCCACATGGAACTTGGGCACGCCCCCCTGGGGCGCGCCCTGGTGCCATGTGGGCCCTCCAGAAGCTTCTTCCTTGGCTTCCAAGTTGACGTTGATCCTTATCTCCAGAAAAAAATGTCCAAAAAGTTTCGGGACGATTTGATCTTATTTGATATTTATTTTCTGTAAAACAAAAATAGGGCAGAAAACCAGAACTGACACTAGGCACTAAGTTAATAGGTTAGTCCCCAAAAATGATATAAAAATGTATGAAATGATATTAAAAACATCCAAGAATAGTAATATCATAGCATGGAACAAGCAAAAATAATAGATATGTTGGAGACGTATCAATACACACCCCTAAATTAATTTTTTTGTTGTACTCGCCTTGCTAACGACATCCGTGGTACTCTCAATCATGACCGCGTTGCTAAGGGCACCCCCTAATCACAAGTTGTTTTCATTACAACAACATTGGCGCCGACCGTGGTGTCGAGGGGAAGTGGATTTCCCCAGTTTACCCAACCGCACCTCCCATGTTTGGGCCATATAGTACAAGAAAGGATGACAAGTAGGGCCCACGCCCGGAGCACCGATTTCCAAAAACCTACTACCCCTGGTTTCCTTGCCGGAAGGGCTCCAAGGTGAACTAGACTCCAAAGACGACACAAACAAGGAGACCAGGATGGAGACGGCCAATGCGACCAACCAAGACCACAATGAATAGGTGACCACTCAAAGGAGGCACATCATCTTCGATAGGAGCCAAGACCACCCCAAGCCTCAAGAACTGCTGGATTAGCCTAGCAGATTAGACACGATCTAGATGTCCCATCTAGACCGTCCAACCCCATCTCACCGAGCTCACCCCGAACATGGCGAACACACATTTACTCGACCATTGTAATCCTTTGATGATATAATTCTAGACAAGCAGGATTAGGGTTGTTACTCACTACGCCAGGGCCCGAACCTAGGTAAAATATGTGCCCCATGTCCATCTGGTAATCTGAGGTTACGTCCTACTGTCATACAAATAAAGTGTGGTACCCATATTGTTGTTAGGTACATGACCATAAAACACCTCTACAACTCGCCTCGACCGTGGGGATCCTCGCGATACCAGATTGGATCTACGACATTGACCATGTTGACTTCAACCCCGATTGCATCTACTCCAACAACTCCAATGGCGGCTGCGCCCAAGGCTCCACCGTCTAGGTTCACGTTGACCTGGATCTCGAGGCGCAATGCCTCCCCAGCATGAAGGTCACCCCCTTAGAGCGGGTCCACTTCAACACTCCCGACGACGACTTCGACACAAAATCATCATCGTCCAGGGTCCATGGCTCGTCCATCGTTCACTACGATCCTGACTTCCCCGCATACTGCTCTGGGGCCTACTACGGATTTCCTATGACCTACACCAACACTAGTAGAAAACAGGGCTTTGGTTCAAGCTGGATCGGAGCAATAGTCCCGGTCGCATTATGAACCGGGACTAATGCGAGCATTAGTCCTGGTTCAAGCGGCTAGTGTGCCGGTCGGGGCTCGGCAGGCATCAGTCCCGGTTGGAGTCACCAACCAGGACTGAAGGGGTGCGATGCCCCTTAGTCCCGGTTGGTGTCCAAGACTAAAGGTCTGTCTTCAGTCCCGATTTTAGACACCAACCGGGACTACAAATTTGCCTATATATACCCCCGCCCCTGCCCGCCCTCTCCTCTGTTTTTTCTTCACAGAAGGTGGGAGGTGTGTGCTACTTTTTTCTCCCATCATATGCACATGAGGTGTTCGATGAAATGCCTGAGAGCATGATGCCGGGTTCACACAAAACAAAAATGATATGAGGTGCCCGAGCCACACTTAAGCTTTCTCCTCTTTCTTCTCCTCTGTGCTTCCTCCAACCCGGTCCCCGTCCCCGTCCTCACCGCCGTCGATCACCCACGCAAATCTCGTCGCCGGCACCATCGTGGTGAGCCTCTTGTTCATATCTTTTTTTAAAAAGAAAAAAAAATTACTTGTACGATTTAGATAGCCACTTGTATAATTTTCTTGCTTGTATTATTGTTTGTTATTATATAGTGCCATGGTTTTCATATCCGCCCCCGTTGGCTCTCGTCCGGTCTATGATTCGGATGTGGTATATTATCTTTTATAACTATTTGTTTCATTTACTGTTTATGACAATTATGCCGACCAACTTGACATAGATGTTTTTATCTAGGAGGTATGTGAACCAGAAATTCCAACCGACCCTCTTGTCGAGATGTTAATTTAGTTGAAAAAGAGAACAATTATTTGAAAGAAAAAATGAAAAGAATTGAAGAAGAGAAGATGAAATTGGAGTTGCATATTGCCGATGTCGTCGATCTACACAAGATCCAGATGGATGCAATGCGCTTGAAGATTAGAAAGATTAGAAAATATGCCATTGATAAAGAGGCTTGGTATCATTATGCTGTTGGATCAGTGGTTACCTTAGTTGCGATTTTGATCGCATTTGTTGTTGCATTTAAATGTTTTACATAGTTGTATGTTAGTTTCAATGTATGTTTTTAATTAGATGCTCTAGATAGTTGTATGTTGTTTTATGAGAACTATGTATGAACTTTATGTATTTATTTTTGCAGTAATAACATTTGATCACTACTGTACTTTGGTTTTAATGTGATGATGAACTTGTATTAATTTGGTCATTTCTCTATTCATGTTGTTCTGTAATGCTCTTTGATATACTTAATTATATAATGCAGATGAACTGGCAATGGATGTACGGTGACCGATGCACTTCCGAGTACATTACGGGCCTGCATAATTTTATCGATGTGGCTGAGGCAAACAGTTAGAATGGTTTTATGTATTGTCCATGTGTTGTCTGTGAGAATACGAAGGATTACTCTTCCTCGAAAACCCTTCACTTCCACCTGCTTAAGTTCAGTTTCATGCCCCACTATCATTGTTGGACCAAGCATGGAGAAAGAGGGGTTATGATGGAATACAGTGAAGAAGAAGAGGATGATGACAACTATCCTATGTTCCCTGAATACGGTGATACTGCAACGGGGGAAGCTGAAGATCAAGAGGCACCAGATGTGCCCGCTGATGATCTTCACCGGGTCATTGTTGATGCATAGAGAGAATGCGAAAGTGAAAAGGAGAAGTTGAAGTTTCATCGCATGTTAGAGGATCACAAAAAACGGTTGTACCCAAATTGCGAAGAAGGCAACACAAAGCTCGGTACCACACTGGAATTGTTGCAATGGAAGGCAGAGAATGGTTTATCTGACAAGGGATTTGAGAAGTTACAGAAAATAATGAAGAAGAAGCTTCCAACGGATAACGAATTGCCTGACAGTACGTACGAAGCAAAGAAGGTTCTTTGCCCTCTAGGAATAGAGGTGCAGAAGATACATGCATGCCCTAATGACTGCATCCTCTACCGCGGTGAGGAGTATGAGAATTTGAATGCATGGCCGATATGCGGTGCATTGCATTATAAGATCAGACAAGATGACCCTGGTGATGTTGAGGGCGAGCGCCCCAGGAAGAGGGTTCCTGCCAAGGTGATGTGGTATGCTACTATAATACCATGGTTGAAACGTCTGTTCAGAAACAAAGAGCATGCCAAGTTGTTGCGATGGCACAAAGAAAACCATAAGAAAGACGGGATGTTGAGAGTACCAATTGATGGGTCGCAGTGGAGAAAAATTGAGAGAAAGTGGCCGGAGTTTGCAGATGACGCAAGGAACTTATGGTTTGGTATAAGTGCAGATGGCATTAATCCGTTTGGGGAGCAGAGAAGCAATCATAGCACCTGGCCTGTGACTCTATGTATCTATAACCTTCCTCCTTGGTTGTGCATGAAGCGGAAGTTCATTATGATGCCAGTGCTCATCCAAGGCCCTGAGCAACCCGGCAACGACACTGATGTGTACCTAAGGCCATTAGTTGAAGAACTTTTATAGTTGTGTGATATCAAAGGTGTACGTGTGTGGGATGAGAACAAACAGCAGGAATTTGACCTACGAGCGTTGTTGTTTGTAACCATCAATGATTGGCCTGCTCTTAGTAACCTTTCAGGAAAGACAAACAAGGGATACAATGCATGCACGCACTGTTTAGATGAGGCTGAAAGTATATATTTGGACAAATTTAAGAAGAATGTGTACCTGGGACATCGTTGATTTCTTCCGAGCAGGCATCCATTAAGAAAGAAAGGAAAGCATTTCAAAGGTAAGGCAGATCATGGGAAGAAGCCTGTCCATCGTACTGGTGATGATATATTTGATATGGTCAAGGATTTAAAAGCAATCATTGGAAAGGGTCCCGGCAGACAATCTGTTCTGAATGATGCTGACGGACACACACCCGTGTGGAAGAAGAAATCTATATTTTGGGAGCTACCCTATTGGAAAGTCCTAGAGGTCCGCTCTACAATCGACGTGATGCATGTGATGAAGAATCTTTGCGTGAACCTGCTAGGCTTCTTGGGCATGTATGGGAAGACAAAAGATACACCGGAGGCACGGGAGGACCAGCAACGTATGAACGGAAAAGACGGCATGCTTTAGTATCAAGGTCCTGCCAGCTACGCTCTTACCAAAGCAGAGAAGGAAAATTTTTTTGAATGCCTGCTCAGCATCAAGGTCCCGTCTGGCTTCTCGTCGAATATAAAGGGAATAATAAATATGGCAAAGAAAAAATTCCAAAACCTAAAGTCCCATGACAGCCACGTGATTATGATGCAATTGAGGGGGCTTCTACCAGAAAATGTTCGATTAGCCATTGTGAAGCTATGTGCATTCCTCAATGCAATTTCTCATAAGGTAATCGATCCAGAAATCCTACCAAGGTTACAGAATGATTTGGTCCAATGCCTTGTCAATTTCGAGTTGGTGTTCCCACCATCCTTCTTCAATATTATGACGCACATCCTAGTTCACCTAGTCGAAGAGATTGCCATTCTGGGTCCTGTATTTCTACACAATATGTTCCCCTTTGAGAGGTTCATTGGAGTCTTAAAGAAATTTGTTAATAACCATGCTAGGCCAGAAGGAAGCATCTCCAAGGGCCATGAAACAGAGGAGGTTATTGAGTTTTGTGTTGACTGTATTCCTGACCTAAAGCCGATTGGCGTTCCTCAATCGCGGCATGAGGGGAGACTGAGCGGAAAAGGCACGCTAGGACCGAAATCAATAATATGTAGGGACAGGCATGTTGGGTAATGTGGCAGAAAACAAAAAAATTCCGACCTATGCACCAGCCCAGGACCACTATGAAGACTGCATACAAGGTTTGATATTTTCGTTACCGACTCGCAGCGTAGCGGAAGTAGAGTCGATGACGATCGGCGGTGCAGATCCCCGCAGCTAGGATTTACAACCTCCCAACCGCGAGGATGTACTCCTTCGTCTACCCCCTGGACAGCCCTCCAAGAGGCGGTCAGACAGTCCCCCGAACGGTGTCACGGACAGCCCTCCGGGAGGACCTTCGAAACTCGGACGGTCACTCGGACAGCCCTTCGGGAGGCACTCTCGAACTAAGACTGAAACTAAGATCTCTCTACAGAGTTGCACACATACGATGTCATCTACCCGGCAGGGCTTCGCCGTCCTGAACTAGTTCCCACCGGAACCCAGACAGCTTTTCTACTCTACAAAACTATTTTGTGGGGAGGGAGAGAGAAGCCAGATCATTGCAATGGCACTTGTATGTGAGAAAGAGTGAGTGTGGAGAGCTCCTCTCCAGCTCTATTTATAGGAAAAGCCAAGGGGTAGGGCATTCAAAGAAATACCAAAATGCCCCCAAAATATGTCCTTTACAAAGGCATAAATGAGAAGGCAAGTGGGGCTCCATGGAGGACTCCCTCCTTGGCCGGCCACCCCCCATGTGGGCCCCCCCAAAGGGGTTTCCTTAGCCCCCAAGTCCTTCTAGAAGCCTTTTGAGAAAAGCCCTAAAAGGTGGCTTTCCAAAAAAGTAACCATAAAGTGATTTTCACTATTCATGGAGACAATTTTCCGCAACTATTAAATCCGAAAATATTTCAGTGGGTCTTAGAACAATTCCAGTACCCACTAAAATGATTTTGGATTTGTTCTGAAACAATTCCGGATTAGTGATTTTCATCTGCGAAAAGCAATAAAACTGGTTCCGGCAGCTCCAGAATATTTCCGGTTTTTATCCCGGAAAATTCCCAGAAGTTTCAAGAATAATTCTGGCACCTTCCAAGAATTATCAGGCGTATCGCGAAACCATTTTGACTTAATGGTATACCCAGAAACAACTTTTCAGTTTTACCGAAACTATTCCGGTGTTCTCTCTCCGGAACTTTTCCACTGTCTTCGAATCTTTTCCGGTGACTTTCTCTCAGACTCCCTGTCTAGTATTCAGCAGATAGATGACCCTTAAGCGTGTGACCCTATAGGTTCGGTGAAGTATAGACATGACCGGAACACTTTCCGATCAATGATCAACATCGGAGCCGTGGACACCCATATTGACCCCTATACCCACACGAATAAATATTCAAGTGAACATCCAGTTCCCGTGTGCTATTCCTGTTGCTTCGTGATATGTTACAAATACCCGAGGTGAGACATATTGGCATCCCCGTGGATCAACAAATTGTCCACTATGCCAGTCACCTCGTTACCGGTATTGTTCTCTTTTCTCGTTCCCGTGGTCCAACGTCCCTGTGATCAAATCACATTGTGTCTGGCCAGATGATGATGGATACCGTAACAACGAGAGGGCCCAGAGATATCTCTCCATCATTGGAGGAGCAAATCCCAATCTTGAGCTATCAAGTTACTTGACATACTTTTCCATGAACCCGTAACTCGCCGTAATAGCCACCCATTTACGGATGACGTTTAACAAACCCCAAAGTTCATGAAGCAAGCATGAAGAAACTTGATACTCTCATGGTCTAAGGAATCATGCAAATGTTAACCATCTCTGTGTTATTAACCATTAACTTGTGACGAATGTATCTCATAGCATAACATCAATTCAGGTCGATTCAACACAAATGTTCTTCTAACATTGTGCCCTCAAAATTGCTGGCATAGACATGCCCATGATCAGGAAAACATAACCATCATGCAACACTTGAGCTAGTCTTAGAGTCCAGACTAGGAATACATTTTACCGTTTATTATTCCACACGTGCATATGAGTCTTCCTCCGAGCCTCGTGTTATTGCAGACTCGAGAACCATAGCAGTTATAGCATGGAACATAAGCATAATTATGAACAGGGAGATAGTCAATAACATTTATTATTGCCTCTAGGGCATATCTCCTACAGACTCCCACTTGCACTATAGTCAATAATCAAGTTAATGCTAATGCACTTTACACCCATGGCACACTGGTGTAAAATATGCTTCGCATGTGGTATAGCCTAATGTCCAACGGATCTAACGACTTCCGCTCCGTGTGTATCTTTGCATATCCTCGCGTTTTCACGCTTTCACAAAATGCATATTTTGTGTGGACTTGGCTTTGTATATATGTGAATCACAGGTCGAACCTTGATTCCTCAGACTGAGCTATGGAGCAACTATCTGCAATACTGTCCCATTGACCAAAGTCTTCTTGGCACCATACTAAGTTCATGAATGAACTATATGATTCAACATTTTCTTTGTCGCTTCGAAAGCGGCAACATACTTCGCCTCTGTTATAAAATTCGCCAAAGTAACTTGTTTGGAACAATTTCCAACTAACTGTACCACCATATTGAGTGTTACACAAAACCCTCAATTTAAATCAAAAATCGCATGGAGAAATGATGAAGACTGTATCGATGTAACATTTTACAACGAACTCTTCATGATCTCCGCTTGCGAGAAAACATGTCATCAGTGCTACTCTAGCACTCAATGACCCTTTTTCACTGTTGTCCCATGATCAGTACTTTTGATCACTTTGGTATCTATACTCGCAACAAGTTTGGAGTATTGGACATATCAGGTTGTTTTTACATACCATGGAATACATGATTAATCCAAACACAAAAGTGTGTGGAATCTTCATCATGTATTTTTCTCATTAGTGTTTTTGGGACACCGAGTCTTGCAAAACTCTTTCCATGTGACTTCGGCAAGAATCACTCCTTGGCATTTTAAATGCTAAAATATTGTAGCATCTTGTCAATATGTATTCATTGCTTAGCCCCATTAGGTAAATCTATCTCCATAGATCATCATGCCTAGTATTGAGGCTATTTAGCCCAAGCACTTCATTGAAAAACTATTTTCAAATGAAGTCCTAATTCGTGTCAAGAAATTTATTTCCATTTAACAATGTGTCAGGCACAAGGTTTTTAGAAATATTATTATGCTCCCACTTACTTTGTTGAATCACAAGCATCTTCATTAACCATTGATGAAGTCAAACCATTTTGACTATTTCATCAAAACACGAAGATTCCAACTCCATTTTGCTCTCTTCTGTCCATCTCTAGAACTCTGAAGTTTGCACACTCACTAGCATCCTCTGGATTGACAAAATACCTTGGACTGTATCATATGCAAGTCCCTGGTTGCATTTCCATCAGATGGAAATCCTTTCGTCATCCATGTTTCATATCTCATGATTGAAATATGTATTAATTACTAGTTTAACTCGAACCGATTTTAAGCATCGCTACGGTGAGAAAACCTCATCACAGTCAACTCCTTGAACTTGTTATTTCAACAAGTAGAGCTTTATGGATAAAACATTTTTTATCCGTATCAGTTTTTAGTTCCAATACAATCTGTTAGACTCTAAGTCTTCCGGAGGGTTTATCAAGATTTAAATCTTGAATCATTTTATGGAAACTATCTCGGATTATATTGGCATTTAGCAATCCCGGAGTCAGGTCCCATCAACACTTCCTTGTGTATCGTAGGTATACTGTTGTCTAACAACAATATCTCATATGCGCACCTGAGAGGTTTGCACAAGTTTTTCCTATGTGGTTCAGCTGCAAGTTCGACCGAAGTCCATACATCTCATGTAGAGGCTTCCGTATCAGTCGTAGTAGGAAACTCTAGAATCTCTTTCAAGGTCTCTTTTCTTTGATCTGATGATGAAGATATTGTTATCTCGTCGAGTTGCACTGTTCTTCCACTCACCTTTTTTAAAGAACCATTTTCTTCAAAAAACATACCGTTCTTTGTGGCAAACCTATTTGCCTCGGTATAGTGAGGGAGGAATACCCAACATTTTGGGATAACCTACAAAGTAGCACTTGTCTGATTTGGAATAGGTTTGTAACCTTTTACACAAGCCCCATATTCCAAATGTTTAAGAAAACATATAACAAGGTTGGGCGTACCATACCATGGCGTCATTTCAACAAACCCGATGGAGCTCTTTTCAGTGTAAAATCCGCAGTCTCTAAAGCATCACTTTAAAAGGGATAATGGCCAATTTATTTATGTCATCTTTGATCTTACCATGTCATAAATGGTTTGATTACATCTTCACGGACATTCCACTCATAGTGGTGTTCCGGGAGGTGTAAGTTATGAAACTCTTTTCACAACTCATCAGACATTCGCTAAACTTGTAACTCAAATATTCCTTTCTGCAATCTAATTGTAGAAACATAATTTTCTTGTTACAATAATTTATTCTTCATTTTGAAAACCTTTCGAATGATTTCAAAAGATCCAGGCTTACTTCTCATCAAGTAAATATCCATATATCTACTTGAGTTATTTCTGAAGATAGATAAATCCACTACTTGCAACAACATTTATTGAACTACACACATCAAAATGTATGATCACCAATAAGTTTGTTGCTCGTTCCTTATGGCCTGTGAACGGTATTTCAGTCACTTCATTTTTCAGAGGAAAGTTGAAAGTGTCAGATGATTCAAAATCAAACGACTTCAAAATCCATCATAATGGAATTTTTCCTTGCGGGTTTCTCCAATGTGACCAAATGGAGTGCCACAATTGTGTGGTATTCTTTCAGTCTTGCGACATTTAGCGTTAGTGTTATGGATGTATCATATTTCCATCAATATTCATAACATACATCCCATCTTGGATGGAAGCATGGCCCTGCATGTTATTCATAATACTGAACAACAATTGTTGTTTTATGAACAACCCTTTTGCAACAAACATTATTCATAACATACATCTCATTGATAAAGAAAGTATGGCCCTTATGTTATTCATAACACCGAACATCAAAACTTCTCTTATGAACAACCTTCTTGCAAGATACCTTATGCAAAGGGCTAGAGTGTGTAAAACTCTAAAATGAATTATGAAAGTAAATACATAGGTAATACACTGATGGAAGGTATAGTAACATTTACTATGTTCCCTGTGTGTATCTAAACCTCATTCCTGGCTAGTCTTTTAGGCCATAGTAGTTGTTACATTTAGTTACAACAGAATGCAATCGAGCGGGTATCTTTGTGATCAACTCACAATACACAAGAATTAGTGATTAACATGTTTAACCATAATTCGTAAGAACTATATCTTTGACCAGCCTTCTATACATCAAAAACTTGTATGGCATTCATACATGAGATGGATATTCCAGTCTTCTTTCTTTCTGCCTTTATACTTCTAACAGTTTAACTTTTAGTATTTCTCCTACTCTCAGAAGAAGCATCCAACTTTAAGAGTGGCGTTAGCACCGGACATCCTAGGTGTGAAAGTCTTACTAACACCCTTTGGACATTTCCTTTCTCTTTAAGTTGTTGTTTTATTCACTATCATCATATGACAGCGTTCTTTCGGAACCCTCTCTTATCAGTCAAATGCCCAGTAAACACTTTTACTAATATTTTGCAAACAAACATTGCTTTGGATATCTCATATCTTTTAGCCTTTGTCTGTCTCTGAAAATGATTTTCAGATTCCATGAATATCACATAACTATCCAAACTTTCAAAGTTCGGGTCTCATGGAAGCAAACATATTTTACTTGACTGTAACGGATTTTTAGCTTTCGGATCGAAGGACGAGAGTCACATCATCCATATCATTAGCGGGAGAATACCGAAAGTATGCGATAGGACAAAGTCCTTCTCGGCACTCTTGAGGGCAATCCTCACATTATGTTACCAACCGTAAAGTTTTAACCAGATATTTAACAGCTATTCAATTTTAACAGGGAAGGTGGAAACGTGAGCCATTATTCTACAACTATTTTGCAAATCACACTTAGACAGTGTTCAAAATTAATTGCACTGAGAATTTAAACAAGTTAATTCTATAGTGCGCTCCCACTTAAATGAATATCTCTCATAATTGATTGTGAGGGATACAAGACCCGCATTTTAATTCAACACCACGGTTCGAGATGAACTCAAATGGCGCGAACTTCAATCAGTAGGCAAACTTGCCGATCACATCTCTATGTGATTCTTATTCATCTTTTGATGTGTGTGTTCTGAGCTCAGGACTATCATGCCTGAATGTCAAGACAACCAAGTGATCTCGCTGCGAGGACTCAACTCACCCGCCTCACACTTCACTAATCGTTCGCACCCATGGAGATCATGTGATGCCCCGAAGAGATAGGTGCCATGACGGTGCTACACTTTGGAGAACACTAACTACTGGATACTTTTGTGAGAGATCACCCTAATAAAAAGCGAGTACCCCGCAATCAAGAAGGGTGCATCATAAGGGATAAACATCTCCGGCAATTCATAATAGCATGATATGGTATAGCCCTTTCTGACGGAGAAGTCTTGTATTTCTTCGTCTTTGGCATTCGCGTCGATGTTCACCTTCGCGAAGTTTGCCACCACCTTGTCGATGCACCAGATAATATTACTATCTCTATAGCTAATAAAATAAGTGCATTACTTAAGGTTGACATGCAGGTCATTTAAAGTGACAATCATATGGCTCCAGTCATCATGCCGAATCATGACACGCAGGTCATGTTAATATTACATCATGTAGTCATCTCATACATAATCAAATTAATATGAGCACTGCTATACCACATCACATGCACATGCAAACCATCCTGCAAAATAAAGTTAGACGACTCTAATTGGTTCATGCAAAAGTTTATTTTACATGGCTTCTAAGGTTTCGAAACAAACCGAAGCTACCAACGTTCATGATCAAGCATGATTATCCAAGTCACTAGATTAACATTGCGGGGTGTATGAAGGACGAGATAATAAAATCTCGAGCCCCATACTAAACTTCGTCATACGCATGACCCCCGTGCAGATCATATCTGTATTGCCCTTTCGTCTGTGAAATTTCATCTTTCTTTTTAACTATGGTGGAATTCAATGAACTGTTAGCAATTCGTTGATCAATCAGGATCACGGATTGCTAGAACTTTGAAACTCCACCATGCTGTTATCAGTATCAGAAATATCAAAATTCCAGGGAAGCAACAAGAACATCAGGTAACAGATTTCATCTGCTACCCGCACAAATAATTTTCAGTAATAGAACTCATCTACTACCTAATTATATTGTGCAACACACATATATCTCTATGTATTCTACATCGCAACCTGCATCTACACATAGCACGGCTCATGATGCCACTGTTGGGTAACATGGCAGAAAACAAAAAATTTCCGACCTACGCACCGCCCAGGACCACTATGAAGACTGCATACAAGGTTTGATCTTTTCGTTACCGACTAGTAGCGCAGCGGAAGTAGAGTCAATGACGATTGGCGGTGCAGATCCCCGCAGCTAGGATTTACAACCTCCCGACCGCGAGGATGTACTCCTTCGTCTGCCCATCGGACAGCCCTCTGAGAGGTGGTCAGACAGTCCACCAGACGGTGTCACGGAGAGCCCTCCGGGAGGACCATCAAAACTCGGACAGCCCTTCGGGAGGACCCTCGAAACTCGGACAGTCACTCGGACAGCCCTTCAGGAGGCACTCTCGAACTAAGACCGAAACTACGATCTCTCTATAGAGTTGCACACATACGGTGTCATCTATCCGGCAGGGCTTCACCGTCCAGAACTTGTTCCCACCGGAACCCAGACAACCTTTCGGCTCTATGAAACTATTTGGCGGGGAGGGAGAGAGAAGCCAGATCATTGCAATGGCACTTGTATGTGAGAAAGAGTGAGTGTGGAGAGCTCCTCTCCACCTCTATTTATAGGAAAAGCCTAGGGTAGGGCATTCAAAGAAGTACCAAAATGCCACCAAATTATGTCCTTTACAAGGGCATAAATGAGAAGGCAAGTGGGGCTCCATGGAGGAGCCCCTCCTTGGCCGGCCACCCCCCATGTGGGCCCCCCAAAGGGTTTCCTTAGCCCCCAAGTACTTCTAGAAGCCTTTTGGGAAAAGCCCTAAAAGGTGGCTTTCCAAAAAAGCAACCATAAAGTGATTTTCACTATTCACGGAGACAATTTTCCGCGACCATTAAATCCGAAAATATTTCTATGGGTCTTAGAAAAATTCCAGTACCCACTAAAATGATTTTGGATTTGTTCCAAAACAATTCCGGATTTTCATCTGTCAAAAGCAACAAAACTGGTTCCGGCAGCTCCGGAACATTTCCGGTTTTTATCCCGGAAAATTCCCAAAAGTTTCTAGAATAATTCTGGCACCCTCCAAGGATTGTCAATCGTATCCTGAAACCATTTTGACTTAATGGTATACCCAGGAATAACTTTGTAGTTTTACCGAAACTATTCCGGTGTTCTCTCTCCGGAACTTTTCTGCTGTCTCCGAAACTTTTCTGGTGACTTTCTCTCAGAGTCCTTGTCTAGTATTTAGCAGATAGATGACCCTTAAGCGTGTGACCCTATAGGTTCGGTGAAGTATAGTCATGACCGGAAGAATTTTTGTTCAATGATCAACATCGGAGCCGTGGACACCCATATTGACCCCTATAACCACACGAATGAATTTTCGAGTGAACCTCCAGTTGCCGTGTGCTATTCCTATTGCTTCGCGTTATGTTACAAATACCCGAGGTGAGACATGTTGGCATCCCCGTGGATCAACAACTTGTCCACTATGCCAGGCACCTCGTTACCGGTATTGTTCTCTTTTCTCGTTCCCGTGTTCCGGCATCCCTGTGATCAAATCACATTGTCTCTGGCTAGACGATGATGGATACCGTAACACCGAGAGGTCCCAAAGATATCTCTCCATCATCGGAGGAGCAAATCCCAATCTTGAGCTATCAAGTTACTTGACATACATTTCCATGAACCCGTAAGCCGTCGTAATAGCCACCCATTTACATATGACGTTTAACAAACCCCAAAGTTCATGAAGCAAGCATGAAGAAACTCGGTACTCTCATGGTCTAAGGAATCATCTAAACGTTAACCATATCTGTGTTATTAACCATTAGGTTATGACGAATGTATCTCATAGCATAACATCAATTTGGGTCGATTCAAAATACATGTTCTTCTAACACTGTGCCCTCAAAATTGCTGGCATAGACATGCCCATGATCAGGAAAACAGAACCATCATGCAACACTTGAGATAGTCTTAGAGGCCAGACTAGGAATACATTTTACCGTTTATTATTCCACACGTGCATATGAGTCTTCCTCCGAGCCTCGTGTTATTGCAGACTCGAGAACCATAGCAGTTATAGCATGGAACATAAACATAATTATTAACAGCGAGATAATCAATAACAATTATTATTGCCTCGAGGGCATATCTCCTACAGGGCATTCTTGGGCGCAAGCACACTACATAGTTCTACAAAGTTCTACCTTGGTGGCCCCGTATATCGAGGAACACATGGATATTGTACGCTTCAAGAACCCGGAGCAGTCTGACCCCTGGATTAAACGTACACACATGGCGACTTTTGGCGGTTGGTTGCAAACACATCTCATGAATGACACCATTGTTGGAGATGATCTGTACTTGTTGGCTAGGACACCATCTTCGACTGTATTGACTTTCCAAGGGTACGAGATAAATGGGAATACATTTTACACGGTCGCCCAAGATAAAAAGAGCACCAACCAAAACAATGGTGTCTGCTTTGATGTAGCAAACACCAATAGGGAAAGGGACACATATTACGATTACATAGAGGAGAGATGGGAACTTGCCTATGGACGTGATTTTAAAGTCCCTTTGTTTCGGTGCAAATGGGTCAATCTGACAGGAGGTGGGGTAATGGTAGACCCGCAGTGCGGAATGACAACGGTGGATCTCAACAATCTTGGGTGCACAGACGAACCATTCATCCTAGCCAATGATGTGGCGCAGGTTTTCTATGTGAAGGAAATGTCTACCAAACCGTGAAAAAGAAAAGATAAGGAAGCGAATACATCATACGATGAGCCAAAGCGCCACATCATTCTTTCAGGGAAAAGAAACATCGTGGGAGAGGAGGACAAGACAGAAAAGTCAAAAGATTATCAAAAGTCTGATGAAATTCCTCCCTTCACAGTGATGACTGGCCCAACCATCCTGTTAAATGATGAAGATTATCCATGGTTACGGCGCAATAAGCAAGGGACACACATGAAGAAAAAGTGAAGACCTTCTCTCTAGTGAGTTTCCGGACTTATAGCTAGAAAATCCCAAGTTTTGCAAGATTCCACCCCTACTGTGTGGTTTTTCTGATCGGAGGACCCCTTATGCCAAGCCAAGTCCAGATGAGAGGAGTTCTGGTTGCTTTCTGGTGAAACTGAGGACAACATATCAGATGGTAGGATTGTTCAAGTAACTGTTCGGCATATACAAGATAACCAAATAATTTGCACCTTTGATTCAGAGTTGAAAGCCATAGTTATACTCCACAACAATTCTGATGATGGCTTTGATCTAGAATCACTACAGTTACATCAAGGTGGTGTGTTAACTAGCAAGATTGGCATCTGTTTTAATTTTTGGTAAATGTATGTTTCTTTCCTTGTACAAATATGCAGGCATATCTCATGAACATCCAGGCACCTTTATATTATCATACATCAGGAGTACAAACCCACATCATGAGTATGTTGGGTTATACCCAAAGGGCTTTAGATTCCGGAAGAAAGATTTTGACAGCATTGATTGCCTTGTGTCATATTTTCAAAAACGACAAACCACCACCTGATGCTGGCCCTTCAATGCGAAATGTTGCGGCAATGGTACCTATGAAAAATAACTTGATAGAACTATTTGTCACTATCTGATGAAAATCTATATAATCAAACATTGTATTCATATAAGCATTCACTCTAGCAAGCATTCTAGCAATCAAAATATAATCAATGAATAAAGCAATAAAGAAAACAATAAGAAAAAGCAAATGGAAAACAAAACAAAATACAAAACTAATAACTTAACAGAATAGAAAATATAACATTATTGTGTTAACAAAAAGTATTTCATAATATTCTTCAATAGCAAAAAGAATCAAATAAAAAGCTTTTATAAAACTCTAGTTATGATCAAAATAATATTAACTTAGAATTAACATAATATAATTTGGCAAAAGATTAACAAGAAAACATAAACTAAAATAATTAAAACAAAGAAAAAAGGTATAAAACTAAAAGAGCTAAACATAATCTGTTTTTGATTAAAACACCAGGTTTGTCCCGGTTGGTGGCACAAACCGGGACTAAAGGCCAACCTTTGGTCCCGGTCGTAGCCACCAACCGGGACTAAATGCCTACCCTTTCGCGCCCTTTTGGCTGCCAAAAATTAGCTTTAGTCCCGGTTGTTAGCTCCGACCGGGACTAAAGGTAGGCGTTTAGTCCCGGTCGTAGCCACCAATCGGGACTAAAGCTCATGGTATTTAACCGCCCCGGCCATCTATCTCCCGACGCCGCAGGCTTGCCTCGACGCCAAACCACACCACGCCGCTGCAAGGCTACCGGAGATCACTCTCCCCTGTCGCCGAAGCGCGTAGCCGCTTGTCGCCCCGCCGCCCTCGTCGCCGACGACCACCGACGCCAGACCTCCTCGCCCTCCTCCCTGAGCCGCGTCACCGAGCCTCGCCCCCCCCCCCCCCCCCCGGCCGCTCTCCTGGTAGATGTTGTTAGCCGCCGCCGTTCCCCTCCCTCCTATCCCCCCCCCCCCGTGGTCACCGACGCCGTTGATGACCCAGAAGTATAGGGGATCTATCGTAGTCCTTTCGATAACTAAGAGTGTCGAACCCAACGAGGAGCAGAAGGAAATGACAAGCGGTTTTCAGCAAGGTATTCTCTGCAAGAACTGAAATTATCGGTAACAGATAGTTTTGTGATAGAGTAATTCATAACGGGTAACAAGTAACAAAAGTAAACAAGGTGGCCCAATCCTTTTTATAGCAAAGGACAAGCCTGGACGAACTCTTATATAAACCAAAGCGCTCTCGAGGACACATGGGAATTATTGTCAAGTTAGTTTTCATCATGCTCATATGATTCGCGTTCGTTACTTTGATAATTTGATATGTGGGTGGACCAGTGCTTGGTTGCTGCCCTTCCTTGGAAAAGCCTCCCACTTATGATTAACCCCTCTCTTAAGCATCCGCAACTACGAACGAAGAATTAAGGTAAACCTAACCATAGCATGAAACATATGGATCCAAATCAGCCCCTTACGAAGCAACGCATAAACTAGGGTTTAAACTTCTGTCACTCAAGCAACCCATCATCTACTAATTAATTCCCAATGCCTTACCCTAGGCCCAAATCATGGTCAAGTGTCATGTAGTCGACGTTCACATAACACCACCAGAGGAAAGACAACGTACATCTCATCAAAATATCGAACGAATAACAAATTCACATGATTACTTATAACAAGACTTCTCCCATGTCCTCAGGAACAAACGTAACTACTTACAAAGCATATTCATGTTCATAATCGGAGGAGTATTAATTATCATTAAGGATCTAAACAAATGATCTTCCATCGAATAAACCAACTAGCATCAACTACAAGGAGTAATCAACACTACTAGCAACCCACAGGTACAAATCTGAGGTTTTGGGACAGAGATCGGATACAAGAGATGAACTAGCATTTGAGAGGAGATGGTGCTGGTGAAGATGTTGATGGAGATTGACCCCCTCTCGATGAGAGGATCATTGGTGATGACGATGATTTCCCCCTCCCGGAGGGATGTTTCCCCGGCAGAACCGCTCCGCCGGAGCCCTAGATTGGTTCTGCTCACGTTCCGCCTCGAGACTGCGGCGCTTCGTCCCAAAAGCTTCCTTCTTATTTTTTCCAGGTAAAAACACACCATATAGCAAAAGATGGGCGTCGGGGGCCTGCCAGGTGGCCCACAAGGACGGGGGGCCCGCCCTGGGGGTAGGGCGCGCCCTCCATCCTCATGGCTGGCTGGTGGCCCCCCTCTGGTGCTTTCTTTGCCCAATATTTTTTATTAATTCCAAAATGAGTGTTCGTGAAGTTTCAGGACTTTTGGAGTTGTGCATAATAGGTCTCTAATATTTGCTCCTTTTCCAGCCCAGAATTCCAGCTGCCGGTATTCTCCCTCTTCATGTAAACCTTATAAAATAAGAGAGAAAAGGCATAAGTATTGTGCCATAATGTGTAATAGCAACCCATAATGCAATAAATATTGATATAAAAGCATAATGCAAAATGGACGTATCAACTCCCCCAAGCTTATACCTCGCTTGTCCTCAAGCGAAAAGCCGATATCAAAAAATATTTCCACATGTTTAGAGATAGAGGTGTCGATAAAATAAAATACGAACATGGGGGCATCATGATCATCTTTAGAACAGCAACATATATTGTCATAATATTTCTTATGCTCAAGTAACAATTCATTCACAATGTAAAGTACGAATCAGAAACCTCACTAAAAATGAACAAACTATGGTCTCATTCATTGAAGCAATTGCAATTTATCATAACATCGGAAAGAGTCAATGTAAGAGCTTTTCAACAAGTCTACATACTCAACTATCATTTAGTCTTTCACAATTGCTAACACTCACGCGATACTTATGGGTTCAAAGCTTCCATTGGACACAGAGAAAGATAGGGGCTTATAGTTTTGCCTCCCAACCTTTTACCTCAAGGGTAATGTCAACAATAATACTTTATGATAACCAATATCCGAGTGGATATATATATCTAGATCTTTCTCCAACACATAGTGCTTGCCAAAAGGAAAAAGTGTAAAAAGGAAAGGTGAAGATCACCATGACTCTTGTATAAGGGTAGGAGATAAAAGTAGAAGATAGGCCCTTCGCAGAGGGAAGCAGAGGTTGTCATGCGCTTTTATGGTTGGATGCACAAAATCTTAATGCAAAAGAACATCACTTTATATTGCCGCTTGTGATAAGGACCTTTATTATGCAGACCGTCGCTTTTATTTCTTCCATATCACAAGTTTGTATAAAGCTTATTTTCCTCACACTAATAGATCATACATATTTAAAGAGTAATTTTTATTGCTTGCACCGATGACAACTTACTTGAAGGATCTTACTCAATCCATAGGTAGGTATGGTGGACTCTCATGGCAAAACTGGGTTTAGGGATGTTTGGAAGCACTAGTAGTATCTCTACTTGGTGCAAGGAATTTGTCTAGCATGAGAGGGAAAGGCAAGATCAACATGTTGGAGGATCCATGACAATATAACTTCTATTCGGATATAAGAAAACATAACCCATTATGTTGTCTTCCTTGTCCAACATCAACTTTTTAGCATGTCATATTTTAATGAGTGCTCACAATTACAAAAGATGTCCAAGATAGTATATTTGTATGTGAAACCTCTATTTCTTTATTACTTCCTATTAATTGCAACAATGACCAAAACTATGTTTGTCAACTTCCAACAAATTTTATTCATCATACTCTTTATATGTGAATTCATTACTCTCCATATTTATATGTGAAATAATATTTTTATTTCTTTTTATTGTTTCTTTTATTTAATTCTCTCAGGATCATAGCAGCATAGCAAAGCCCTCAACTCAAAACTAGTCTTTATTATATAACTCACGGATTGGATTACATAGATAGAGATCAAAACAAAACTCAAAGCTAGATCATACTAAAACTTTATTCTACTATATCAAAATATAACCAAAAGGATTGAACTAAGAAAAACGATAAAAGTAAAGGTGTGATGGTGATACAATACCGGGGCACCTCCCCCAAGCTTGGCAGTTGCAATGGGGAGTGCCCATACCCATGTAATTAGATCTCTTTCTTCGGAGGTGGTGATGATGGAGTTGGTGATGAAGTAGGCTTGTCATCCATCTTCCAAGGCATAGGCTCACCATCATAGAAAGATGAACGAGTCTCCGGGATCCTCAAATCTGCAGCCAAACTCATCCTCTTAAATCTGTATTCATACTCACAGTATTGGTTTTGCAGGTCATAGATCTGGGATTGGAGATGCTCGATTTTCTCATGAAGCTTGAAGATGGCCTCCCCGATGTTCTTGGCATCCAGCTTGTGATTGTTGGTGAACTCTGCGATCATCATGTGATTGGCGTTGAGTCCACGTTCCACCATCCCTTGGCACATGAAAACTTGTTGCTCCATTGCTTCGAGTTTGTCTCCACGCTTCCGGTCTTCTTCGGTCCCTCAACATCGCGGATGTGCAGCACCCCCTCACGCATCTCAATGGTTTGAGGGTGTTGCAGCACCTCCGCGAGGTAAGGGTTGATGACCTTCTGGAAAAACTTGTCCTTGGGGGCGCTTGGAGACATCATGGTGATCTAGATCTGTCAGAAAAATAGCTCGAAACTAAAACAGGAGATTTTGCCGTGGTACTATGACGCCCCCGGCTCAATCGTGCACTAATCATACACGCAAATGCACACGATCAAGCCTAAGGACTCACGGGAAGATATCACAACACAACTCTAAAACATAAATAAAGTCATACAAGCTTTATATTACAAGCCAGGGGCCTCGAGGGGTCGAATACAAAAGCTCGCATACAAGCGTCAGCGGAAGCATCAGATATCTGAGTACAGATATAAAAGAAAACACAGAAAGGCCTTAAGAAGGTGAGACAAAAGAAAAACACTACGATCGAAAGGCATAGGCCTCCTGCCTGGGACCCTCCGATCCTCCTCCTGGTCGACGGCAAGCTCGAAGTAATATCCACCCTCGGGGTAGTAGTAGCGATCGTTGGCGGGGGCAGCTATATCCGGGGCTCCGTCATCTGAGCGCATCAAAAGGATATGGGGAAAAAGAAAGCAAAGCAACCGTGAGTACTCATTCGAAGTACTCAGCAAGCAAGGATCTACACTACATATGCAACATTATCAAAGTAAGGCTGTATATGTGGACTGGGCTGCAGAAATGCTAGAATAGAGAGAAGGCCTAGTCATATCGAATACTAGCATCTTCAGCGGTCTTGCAGCAATAGAAGAGAGTAGAATAATACAATATAATGTAGCAGTATTATTAAGTCTCAACCTCACCCAGAGATCCTTTCTCGACTCCCTGCGAGAAAGCAATCCCAGAGCCATACAGTCATCAACCTCGCCCTGAGATCCCTTCTCGACTCCCTGCGAGAAGCAATCCCAGAGCCATAGTATCCAATTCTAATTGTATCAATCGGGATACAACTCCGAGTGTCCGTTACCGAGGATCCGGCTATGGATAGATTAGTTCTTCCCTGCAGGGGTGCACCAACTTACCCACCACGCTCGCTTAACTCCGGCCGGACACACTTTTCCGGGTCATGCCCGGCCTCGGCTAAACGACACACCGCAGCCCTACCAAGAGCTCAGCAGAGAGGTCCCCGCCGGTCTACATCCTAAGCGCAAGGTGGTCTTGGGCCATCGCCCCTCACCCTCCGGGTCGTTGCACACATGGCTCAGATCCAAGCACCACCTCTGTCGTGAATGGCGCCAATCACTCCATGCCGCACTGCTGAACTGGACGTCTGACAGAGCTTTCGGCTGATGCATACGATGCAGAACGCCCATACTATGCCCACGTGATCGTTAGTGCTATCCGACCAGAGGCCCACTCAGATCACATATCCAAACCGTTAGTACCTTGGGGGTGCGGTAACGAGCAGAGACTCACGATCGATGTGACCCCGTCGCCCCGTCTCGAGGACTTGCGGCAAGGGCCAAGAATGCCCGGCCACGCCTCGTATTCTCGCTCGGGCACCATACAGGCAACCCGTCTTCACATCACGCGCGGGTACCCCTCAGGGTCGACCCGCCTTTCCAAGTATCATTAGTACAGTGCAAATATCCATGTGTCCATAACATTAGGGGAATCCGAGGTATCACCCTTGTTGGATTCCTACTCGATGTATCCGTCAAGGTGAACTCGGAGGAATCACCCTCGTTGGGTTCACATTTGAGGTGTTGTACAACAGCGTCGTTATCGGAAGCGGTGAAGGAGGAATCACCCTCGATGACCACGACTGAATAGCTACTCTACAGAGTTAACATCAAAAGTGCTACAAGAGGTTCCACCCTCGGTACTCGATAGTAACGCTGCAGTGTCGTTTCAACTAGGGAGGGGGGTGATGTGCGGTGCAGGGGCCTGGTCTTCAATCCCGTTGATCGGGTCTTCGGATTATCCAGCGGTGCAGTCGGGATAAGTGGGGTCACTAATAGGTCTCTACCCAGCCTATACTAAGCAGTTTAGGGTAAGCATGTAAGGTATCAATAGCAGGTTACAATAAACAGGCTATGCATCAGAATAGGTAAAGCAGTAGCAGCAGCAATTCTAATGCAAGCATGAGAAAATAGAATGAGCGATATCGGGATGATCAAAGGTGGGGCTTGCCTGGTTGCTCGGCGGCAAGGGCAAGGTCGTCAACGGTGGCGTCGGGCTCCGGATCTGCGTCAGTCTCGGGGACTACGTCGGTACCGGAATCTACCAGTAAGAAGTAACAGAGGGGAAGCACAATAAATAACAAAGCAATCATAACATCACAAAGCGCAGCATGGCAAATACGCGGTGCTAGGGGTGACCCAACGTATGGTTGCACGTGAACGGGCAAGGGGGAATCCATACGGGAATGTTTTCCCGGTTCTGGACATTTGTCAGACAGATGACCGGAGAGGGACGGTTGCATGTTCGCTATGTTAGATACGCGTGGCGGACGAACGGACGGCGTCTTCGGATTCGTCTCGTCGTTCTGAGCAACTTTCATGTACAAAGTATTTTAATCCGAGCTACGATTTATTTTATATGATTTTCTAAAGTTTTAATCATTTTCTGAATTTATTTAATTATTTTAATTCATCATTATCCAGAATAGTGATGATGACGTCAGCATGACATCAGCAGCCTGTTTAGTTAATTAACAGTAGTTAATTAGGTTAATTAACTCATTAAGTTAATGAATCTTAATTAGTTATTTAAACAGAATTAATTAGGTTAATTCATTAATTTAATTATTAATTATATATTTTTATTTATTTTTATTTATATATATAATTTTTTAATACATTCTGGGGGTGGGGCCGAGCTGTCATCGGCCCATGTGGCCATAGCGGGCGCGGGCGCGACGGGTGCCCAGCACCCGTTCGTTCGGGCGCAGGCCCAGACCGCCAGGGAGGCGACGGCGACGGCATGGCGCCGGAGCGGTGCGGCAAGGGGTGGTCGGGGCCGTGGAGGGCGTGGCCGGCGGGCGCGGCAGCGGGCCTGAGGCGGAGTAGAGTAGCAGCGGCAGCGGCGGCTGCAGCAGCCGCATGCAGCAGCGCAGCGGCAGGCGACGAGGCTGAGCGGGCGCGGCCACGGCGGCGGCTTGGCGGGCAGCAGCAGCTGCAGGGCCACGGCGCGACGAGGGCACGGTGAGGGGTTGCGGCCGCACGTGGGAACGGCGGCGCAAGGCAGTGAGGCGAGCGGGGGTGAGTAGAGGGCGCGGCGGGGCGCGACCACGCAAGAGCGGAGCGGTGGGGGGTTGGCGGTGGCCGAGCGCGGCAGGGGTCGATGAGGCCGAGCTGCGGGCGAGCAGAGGAGGGGAGGCCGGGACCTCACCGGCATTTGCAGTGGCACGGGTTCGTCGAGGCGCGAGGAAGTGGCTCGGGGTGGGGGACGAGGAGGCGATGCGGCGACGAGGCGAGGTGGAGGCAGGGAGGAGACGACGGGGACGACGAGTGACGGCGACGGCGAAGGGCGGCGGCGTCGGAAGTGGGAGGAGGAGCAGGGGAACGAGGGGAAGAGTGGGGATTAGGGTTTGGGCGAGGGAAGGCGAGCGAGGCCATATAGGCAAGGGGGCAGCGGGAGAGTGGGCCGGCCTGGCAGGCTGTGGTCAGCTGGGCCGAGGCCTGGGGGGTTTTCTTTTTCTTTTTCTTTTTTTATTTTTGTTTCTATTTTGTATTTTCTTTTGTCTTTGGTTTTATTTCAAATGACTTTTGTAAAATATGAGACTGGGTTCAGATATTATAGTGCAATATTATCTTACACCAAAAACTAGTTTGGAGAAAATATAATTTCATATTTAATTTAGATTAAATAAAAGGTTATTAAATGTTGTTGTTTGCTACTGTTGGAGGTTGTTAGGGTCACTTTAATAATCCCTTTGATGTTGGTTACAATTTTATAATTGTCTCTGAATTATTTGCAACATGATGAACATTTTTTCTTTCAAATTTGAAAAACTTTTATCTTTACTTTAGTTTGAATTTTCCATTTGAATTTGAATTGAAAAGAGATATGATCCAATTGATGTTTCAGCACTGATGATCATGATGACATGGCATAATCAAAAAGTGTGATTACTGTAGCTTAATACATGTGGTGTTATAAATCTCCTCCACTAACAAGAATTCTCGTCCCGAGAATTAAGAGGTAGAAGGAAAAAGTTCGAGGTATTCCGCACGAAGATTATCCTCGCGTTCCCAGGTGGCTACATCTTCAGTATGATTTGACCACTGCACTTTGAGGAACTTGGTAACCTTCTGACGGGTTCGACGTTCAGCTTCATCGAGAATGCGGATCGGATGCTCCTTATAAGATAGATCATCTTGCAATTCGAGCATCTCGTGATCCACTGCGCGGTGTGGAGATTCCTTGAAGCAACGACGAAGTTGCGACACAGGGAAGACGTCGTGGATATGAGAGAATTGTGGCGGCAACTCCAATTTATATGCCACCTGACCATGTCTAGCAACAATGCGGAAAGGACCAATGTAGCGTGGAGCTAACTTGCCCTTGATTCCGAAATGGTGAGTGCCTTTCATAGGAGTGACTCGCAGATAAGCTTGATCACTAGGTTGATAAGTCAAACCCCATCGTTTGCGATCAAAGTTGCTCTTCTGGTGGTCCTGAGCCGCCTTGAGATTTTCCCGGACAATACGGACTTGTTCTTCGGTGTGTTGAATAATTTTCGGACCCACGAGTGGTCGTTCCCCAGTTTATGACCAATTCAGAGGGGTTCGACACTTACGTCCATATAGTACTTCGAAGGCGGCCATTTTCAAGCTGGCTTGATAACTCTTGTTATAAGAGAACATGGCATATGGAAGAGATTCTTCCCACTTCTTGCCGAAAGAAATAACACAAGCTCGCAGCATATCTTCAAGCACTTGATTGACTCGCTCAACCTGGCCTTGGGATTGGGGATGATAAGCTGAACTCCAGATAATATGAGTTCCCATAGCTTCTTGGAAACTTTCCCAGAACTTGGAAGTGAAAAGGCCGCCACGGTCCGAACTGATCTCCTTCGGAATACCGTGGAGTGAAACAATTCTGGAGATATATACCTCTGCTAACTGACTAGCAGTGATCGTCTCTTTGACAGGCAGAAAGTGTGCAACTTTAGAAAGTTGGTCGACGACTACAAGAATAGCATCGTGACCCTTCTATGACCTGGGAAGTCCTGTAATGAAATCCATCTGAACCTTATCCCATTTCCATAAAGGAATAGGTAACGGTTGCAGAATTCCAGCAGGCTTCTGATGTTCTGCTTTAACGCGACGGCAAACATCACATTCAGCAACATAGCGAGCAATGTCCTGCTTCATTCTAGACCACCAGTACCTTTGACGGAGATCACGATACATCTTGGTGCTACCCAGATGAATAGACAGCGGGGTATCATGTGCCTACTTCATGACTTTGTTAGTCATGAGTTCGAAGCGAGGTACCACAATGCGGTTTCTGAAATACAAGGTTCCATCTTCAGACAGCGAGAAATCCCTGTACTTTTCAAGGTGAAGATTTTCCTTCATTAGATCAACTTCAGCATCTTTAGCTTGCGCATTCTTAACAGCTTCCTCGAGATCTGATTGTATCACAAGGTTATTAAGAGAACCCTGTGGAACAATATGCAGATTCAGCTTGCTCAGTTCTTCAAAAAGACAAGGTTGAGCTCGCCTAACCATGAGGTTGTCGCAATAGGACTTGCGGCTTAAGGCATCAGCCATCACATTAGCCTCGCCAGGGGTATAGGATATACCCAAATCATAGTCCGCAATGGCCTCCATCCATCTTTGCTGATGTTGGTTTATAGAGGGTTGAGTGAACAACTACTTCAGACTTTTATGATCCGTGTATATCTTGCAACGATTACCGAGGAGGTAATGTCACCACAACTGTAGTGCATAGATGACAGCAGCTAGTTCTAGATCATGTACCGGATAATTCTCTTCATGCGGACGCAACTGACGAGAGCCATAAGCAATCACTTTACTCTCTTGCATTAGGACACAGCCTAATCCTTCATGGGACGTGTCACAATAGATCACAAAATCCATGCGAGAATCTGGTGGAGCAAGTACTGGGGCAGATGTTAGCTTGTCCTTGAGTGTTTGAAAACTTTCCTGACATTTGTCTGTGCATTCAAACTTAACGCCCTTGTGAAGCAGATCAGTCAGGGGCTTAGCAATCTTAGAAAAATTCTCAACAAATCGACGGCAATAGCTTGCCAGGTCGAGAAAACTTCTCACTTGCTTGACATTCTTTGGTGGAGTCCAGTCCAGAATAGCCTGAACTCGTTCCGGGTTGACAGCAATTCCATCCTTGGAAATCACATGACCAAGGTAGGTTACTTCAAAAAGCCAGAATTCACATTTGGAGTATTTGGCATACAACTGGTGTTCTCGGAGCCTTTCCAGTACAAGACGGAGGTGTTCGGCATGTTCTTCGTTATTCTTCGAATAGACCAGAATATCATCCAGATATACCACGACAAATTTGTCGAGATAATCCATGAAGATGTAATTCATCAGCGGGAGAATGTGGCTGGAGCATTGGTTAAGCCAAAAGACATTACAGTGTACTCATAAGAACCGTAGCGAGTAACAAATGCAGTCTTGGGAATATCCTCTTCACGAACACGGATCTGATGATAACCCAACCTCAATTCGTGTTTAGAAAACACCGATGATCCAGCAAGTTGATCATACAAATCATTGATCCGGGGAAGCAGATATTTGTTCTGGATTGTGGCTTGGTTAATGGGCCGATAATCCTGAACCAATCGGTTAGTTCCATCCTTCTTCTTAACGAAGAGTGAAGGTGCTCCCCAAGCAGAGGAACTGGGGCGGATGAAACCTTTCTTAAGTGACATATCGATTTCTTCCTTAAGCTCGAGAAGATGATGCGGAGGCATCTTATAAGGACGCTTCGCAATAGGGGTAGTGCCGGGCTTCAAGTCGATGACGAACTCGACAGCTCTAGCAGGGGGTATTCCTGGAAGTTCTTCTGGAAAGACATCTTGAAATTCATGAACAACTCGAACATTCTCGATGCCTTCAAGAGGTGAAGCATTCAATGCATTCAGAACATAAATCTGAGCTTCAGCGTCCTGAACTGTTCGAGCTGAGTATCTGACTGTCTGGCCAGAAGGGTGTGTGAGGCGGACTGTTTCAGTGGCACAGTCAATCAAAGCTTTATGAGGCTTCAACCAGTCCATACCCAGAATAATGTCTATGTGGGATGTCTTGAGAGCAATGAGAGAAACGGAGAATATCAATCCTCCAATCACAATGTGGTTACCGTGGCTTACCATGGTAGTTTGCCAATTAGCCCCAGGTGACTGGATTACTAATGGAGTGGACATCTCCTCGAAAAGTATATCATGGCTTCGCGCAAAACTTTCGGACATGAAGGAGTGCGATGCTCCAGAAACAAAGAGGACTGAAGCTGGGATTGAATTCACTAGAAGGGTACCCATCACAATCTTGGGGTCCTGTCGAGCTTCTTCAATGTTGACTTGGTTGAAATGAACACGCTGATTAGCAGGTGGTCTGGTTTCAATGTTCCTAGAAGGATGTTTTCGACGGCTCTTCCTGCAACCAGCAGAAGGACGTGATGCGTGTTGAGGCTGACTCTGACGGCAGTTGATAGTACGGTGCCCTGGCTGTCCACACTGGTGGCACAGACCATCATTATGGGGAGAAACACCAACATTGGGCTGTCCACTTGCAATGTTCAGTTGTCTTGGTGGTGGAGGCAGACGAGGTGCAGCATATGACAGCCTTGGTGTTGGAGCAGGTCGATGATGAACATTGTGTGGGATCCAGACTCGACATTTCTGAGCAGGTCGACTGGAAGACGAGCCGACATCTCGAGTACGCTTGAGCGACTCCTGGTATTTAGTCAAAGCTGTTTCAACTTGGAAAGATTTGCTGACAAGCGTTGCGAAGTCTATGCAATCATGGACAGCAAGTGCAAGGTTTATATGAGTACGCAGTCCTTCACGGAATTTCTCCTGCTTGCGTGCGTCAGTGCAGACGTCATCTTCAGCATAGCGGGATAGTTGGAGAAATTTCCTCTGATATTCATCCACAGTAATTTTGCCCTGTGAGAATTGGCGGAACTCCTGCTTCTTCTGGTCCATCAGACCTTGAGGAATGTACCGTGCACGAAAGGCTGACTGAAATTCCTGCCAAGTGGTTACAGTTTCAGCAGGCAACATACCCTTGCGGCTTTCCCACCATTGAGCAGCTGGGCCCTTCAGGTGGAATGTCGCAAAGGTGACGTAACTGTCAGGAGCAACATTAGCCAACTCCATCTCAAACAGGATGTCACGAAGCCAATCATCAGCATCCGTAGGATTGGTGGATTTGCGAAAAACAGACGGGTTGAGGCGCACAAATTCTTGCAGTGTTATTGGGGTAGGCTATTGATGAGCATTCTGGTTTGGAAATTGAGCTATTAGTCCGGTCATAAACTGACGGTTAAGCTCAAACTGCTAACGGTTGAGTTCAAACTGCTGCATCATTGCCACAATATAGGGTGGAGGTGGAGGATCGTCAGCCATCCTGCCAAATCAACAGTGGCAGTTTAGCAAGAAAAACTGCAGGTGTATGGAATGATTCGTGAACTAACACTCACAACAGAAGGAAGTGCAATAGATACTTCATCATATTCGCACCAGACATTCAAAGCCACACATAGCCTCGGTTAGTATCCGGCATTACGACAGTTGAAAGGGGAGGGCTAGACATCTAGGCGGCGCGCAGGCACGCGACATGGAAGTACACAACGAGACATAGCAAAGGCTATGTCAACGTCGGAGAAAACTGTTGGAGCGAGGAATCTGCAAGTGTCAACACAGGTTGCCCTCGACAAATGGATCCTGCAAGCAGAACCTGGCCCGCAATCTTGAAGGAAGGGGGGAAATTTTCAGAACACCGGGTGGATGTGATCACGAGAACCTAATGTTGGAGTTAGTAAAATTTTAACCCGAATAGAGGAGAGATCAGAGTCCCAGAGTAAAGGTCGAGGAGTAAAAGATCCTAATACCACCCAATTGGCGACGTGGGCCCGTAAGCCACACAGCCAAGTTAGTAAAACAGTTTTCGGTTACTAGACTCAACTTCGGCCAAGGAGTTGGAAAGGGGGATCCTACAGTCAGTCGGCTCTGATACCAACTTGTGACGCCCCCGGCTCAATCATGCAATAATCATACATGCAAATGCACACGATCAAGCCTAAGGACTCACGGGAAGATATCACAACACAACTCTAAAACATAAATAAAATCATACAAGCTTTATATTACAAGCCAGGGGCCTCGAGGGCTCGAATACAAAAGCTCGCATACAAGCATCAGCGGAAGCATCAGATATCTGAGTACAGATATAAAAGAAAGCACAGAAAGGCCTTAAGAGGGCGAGACAAAAGAAAAACACTACGATCGAAAGGCGTAGGCCTCCTGCCTGGGACCCTCCGATCCTACTCCTGGTTGACGGCAAGCTCGAAGTAATATCCACCCTCGGGGTAGTAGTAGCGATCGTCGGCGGGGGCAGCTGTATCCGAGGCTCCGTCACCTGATCACATCAAAAGGATATGGGGGAAAAAGAAAGCAAAGCAACAGTGACTACTCATCCGAAGTACTCAGCAAGCAAGGATCTACACTACATATGCAAAATGACCAAAGTAAGGCTGTATATGTGGACTGGGCTGCAGAAATGCCAGAATAGAGAGAAGGCCAAGTCCTATCGAAGACTAGCATCTTCAGCGGTCTTGCAGCAATAGAAGAGAGTAGAATAGTACAATATAATGTAGCAGTATTATTAAGTCTCAACCTCACCCAGAGATCCTTTCTCGACTCCCTGCGAGAAAGCAATCCCAGAGACATACAGTCATCAACCTCATCCGGAGATCCCTTCTTGACTCCCTGCGATAACAATCCCAGAGCCATAGTATCCAATTCTAATTGTATCAATCGGGATACAACTCCGAGTGTCCGTTACCGAGGATCCAGCTATGCATAAATTAGTTCTTCCTTGCAGGGGTGCACCAACTTACCCAACATGCTCGCTTAACTCTGGCCGGACACACTTTTTCGGGTCATGCCCGGCATCGGCCAAACGACACACCACGGCCCTACCTAGAGCTCAGCGGAGAGGTCTCCGCCGGTCTACATCCTAAGCGCAAGGGGGTCTTGGGCCATCGCCCCTCGCCCTTCGGGTCGTTGCGCATATGGCTCAGATCCAAGCACCACCTCTGTCGTGAATGGCGCCAATCATTCCATGCCGCACTACTGAACTGGACGTCTGACAGAGCTTTCGTCTGATGCATATGATGTAGAACGCCCATACTATGCCCACGTGATGGTTAGTGATATCAGGCCAGAGGCCCACTCAGGTCACATATCCAAACCATTAGTACCTTGGGGGTGCGGTAACAAGCAGAGACTCACGATCGATGTGACCCCGTCGCCCCGTCTCGAGGACTTGCGGCAAGGGCCAAGAATGCCCGGCCACGCCTCGTATTCTCGTTCGGGCACCATACAGGCAACCCGTCTTCACATCACACGCGGGTACCCCCCAGGGTCGACCCGCCTTTCCAAGTCGGCAAAGAATACTTTGCCGTCAGCTTTTGATCAGGCAGACGGCAAAGATTTTGCCGTCAGCCAACTATAGATTTGCCGTCTGCCGCAAAAATAACAGACGGCAAACCCGTGTTGTTTGCCGTCAGTCAAAACTTGTTCTTTGCTGTCATCTAGACTAAAGTACAGACGGCAAAGACTGTTTTGCATTTTTACGTCAGAGCAGAGCATCTCGCCGGACACATGAACATCAAATCAAAGAGAGCAAGTTCAGCTCACGTAGATTTTGGATTCGACACGGCCGTGCTACCTTTCATTCATTGTAGGTGGAGTTACAGAGAAGTTACACAGCTGTCCTGAAAATTTACAGAAAGGACCCTAGAAAGTAAAAATAAAAGCAATCAAGTCCTTCTCCACTGCAGGAATAGGGACTTGGCCGCCGGCCGTCGTTCTTCTGGCCGGGGATCCACTGCCGCCGCCTTGCCCTGCTCGCCTAGCTGTGCCACCGCACAGCCGCCCGGCCATGCTCGCCGCGCAGACGCACGGCCCAGCTCGCCCGTGCCCTGCTAGCGCCAACCGCCCGCGCGTCGCTTGCAGCGGCCTCCCGCGCCTGCTGCCCTGCCCGCACAGGCCCGCAGCAGCCGTGCCTTGGTCGCCCGACCCTGGTCTCCAAACCGCCGCCCAGCCATGCTCCCCACGTAGCCACACGGCCCTGCTCGCCCGCGCCCTGCTAGCGCCGCCCGCCTGAGCGTCGCTCGTAGCGGCCTCCCGCGCCGGCTGCCCTGCTAGCGCCGCCCGCCCGCGCGTCGCTCGCAGCCCGCAGCGCCCGTGCCCTGCTCGCGCCGCCCGCCTCGGTGGTTCCTGGAGAAAGAGAGAGGGAGGATTCAGAGAGGGGCGGAGCAGAGGAAGGGGAGGCCGAAGGCCTGGCGGCGGTGGCAGAGGATTCGCTGGCCGGAGGACCGAGGCTGGTGGCGCCGGCGGGTCAATCGGGAGGCGGGCGAGCTGGATACGCCGGCGAGAGAGAGAGAGAGAGAGAACGTGCGGTGCGGTGGGCTGGGGGAGGATAAGGTGGGGTGGTTGGGCTGCGGGTGGTGGGGTGGGGACAGAGAGATCGTGGGATGGGGTGGGTTACGCATCTGTGGTGGATATTGCTGCCACGTCATCGATCCGTGGGATCGATCCGTGGGCTGTGCTTCTTCTTTGCCGTCTGCGGTTTTTATATAGACGACAAAGTATGTCTTTGCCGTCTGCTTTTTTTTATTACAGACGGAAATGTCATACTTTGCCGTCTGTAATAAAAAACGCTGACGGCAAAGTCTTTGCCGTCTGTGTTTTCTTTTATAGACGGCAAAATATGATCGTTGCCGTCAGTAATAAAAAACATAGACGGCAAAGACTACTTTGCCGTCTGTAATAAAAATGCAGATGGCAAAATATGTTTTGCCGTTAGTCATTTTTTGCCGTCAGCAGTTTACGGCAAAACTGCTCTTTGCCGTCTGTCCCGACGAAAAGCTGACGGCAAAGATGTCCACTGACGGCAAATTAGTTGTTTCCCGTAGTGGTATAAGAAATAGTAGCGTTGCAGCAGAAGCAAATAGAGGCACTTACCAGCCAGCGAGCTACCAGCCCAACTCAGCGGCACAAAGATCCTTCATTCGAGACTGCCGGCCCAGCATCTCAGCGGAAAAGCAGCGTGGCTTCCACGGAGCTCTTTTGGCCCATAGATGATATCACGGCTCCTCGCTACCCCGTGGATGATATCACCCAGAGGGAACATTGTGATCTACATGCAAAATGCATGAACATATCCGTGAAGGTGGCGGTCAGCTTTGCATTACCTCCTGTACCTGATGGAACTTACCATTGCTCTCCGATTCCAGATGGCTATGCTGTTGTCGGGGTGGATGAAGTTATGAACGGATTTGAGCAGCTGGAGCTTGAAATCCCTACAGGTGAAGGGGATACTGAACTGGGAGATGCCAAAAGGAGTACCATTCTATGGAGAAAGGAACACATCGTGCTTCCACATTGGACGCCGCGTCAGCAGACTTCGCCGGAGGAGGCCCCTCAGCAGACTCCTCACAGTACCAATCTAGCTCTATCTCCGCTGCCTCAGCCGTCTCCGTCGCGTCAGCAGACTCCGCCGCCTCAGCTGTCTCCACCGCGTCAGCAGACTCAACCAGAGGAGGCCCCTTAGCAAACTCTGCTGCCTCAGCCCCAGCAGAAGAGAACCGCCGCTCCGGCGGCTAGTAGTACAACTGCAAAGAAATCTAGTGGAACAATTAGCGTCAAGGAGGCTCCTACCAAGTTACCATACCAACTGAGTGATGAGGAACTCAAGAAGGTCGTGGATGGCAAAGTGAAACGCCAGCTTGCACCGACATGGCCCGAGCGAAAGGAGAAAATAGATCCGGCAAAAGCGAAGCGCTGTCTGGAAAGCCTTACGCGACCACCGCCGCCTCCACTGCTATCAAACTATGACCGCTCTATTATCAAGTCACATAAAGAACAGCAGCGGTCGGGAAGTAGTAGTAGTGCAAGGGGGAAAACAATTCCCCAGCTCGGAGAACAGAAAAACCAATCGTGCCCCCCGCTCAAGGTGTCTTCCCATATTGTTATTGATCCGGAGGTTGCTTTCACTCTTGGTCAATACTTAGGCGAGCATGGAGAGTTCCCCATGGCTGATTTAGCCTTTAGATACCAGCACGGGAAGCCTCTCGTCAGACCTGAGGAGCTCCCGCATCTACCAACACAAATGCGAAGATTGCATGAGTGGTACATGAAAGCCTCAAAGGAAGGGAGCAACATGATCTTTGTGGGAATTAGTGATGAGCATTTCTTCAATGGAGTCGAGGAGATGTACATTGAATTTGATGAATTATTTTAGTTATACAATCAAGACGCCCTCGACAAAACTATTATCAGTTGCTATTGTCTGTAAGTATTATTTCTGTAATTAAGTCTCTAGCTCAGCTCGTTCATTGCATGTATAATTATCCTAACTATATTATGCAGATTGAAGATTCTCGAATGCAAAAGAGGACAAATCTATGACATTGGGTTCATTAACCCAAATACCGTATATGAATTTACGGTAGCAAACAACGCCAAGGATATAGCGAAAAACTTGCTAAAGGCGTTAATTGGACAACAAACCAGAAGGGAAATACTATTTCCTTACAACTTCAAGTGAGTGTTACTGTTTTGTGCACATTCTGTTTCGCTTACTCGAGGTTAGGTCTAATTGATGAGTTATGCGTCCGCAGGTTCCACTTTATTCTGCTAGTCATTCAGCTTGACGCAGGAGTAGTAATTGTCATGGACTCGAAACGTAAAGACTTTGAGATGTGGGCGGACATGAGTGAAATGCTCCAGAAGTAACTTCAATCATTATCGCACTATATCGGCAGCTTTCGTTCATTTCCTGATATCAAGTAATTAATAACTCCTTTATTCATTTTCTTTGCCGGGCAAGGTTTGGAAAGAGTTCACCAAGCAGGCTAGGAGTGAATGGAAAAAGGAGCTGCGATTTAGACACTCCAATGTAAGTAGTACTAACTAGTTCCGTGCATCTCTCTTTGATTCTAGTTTCAATACCATTACCATGCTTGATTATTATTTTGATTGAACTCTATTCTCGTAAAGTGCTTGAGGCAAGAAGACGGGAATAATTTATGTGGATACTACGTTTGCGAGTTCATTCGCCAGATGACCTGTGAGAAGGGCAGAACATTAGAACAACTTGAAGTACGTAAACAATATTCATAATTTAATTTTATTACCATCAATTGTGCTAAGTTTCATTCAGATATATATATATATATATATTGACCCCCTTCATTAAATTAGATCGAATGCAAGCGGGACGAACTCCTACCAAAGGATCGCATACGAGCAATTCAAGAGGAATTGGCGGGATTATTACTTGAAGAGGTCATACATACAGAGGGAGAATACCATCGAGAATTGGAATGCAATTTTGGCAACAATTAGATATTAGGGATCGTAAGAGATGTTATATTGTATATATGCATGAACGTGTACTATATGTAGTAGCGTCGAATAGATATACGAAAACTTGTTGTTCGACCAAGCACGGAGAAAGAGAGGTCACTTCTCTATATTCATGACGATGTTGTGTAATGGCTCCTTCATTACTATATGTAGTAGATAGCGTCGAGTTGAATGGAAAACATAAAATGAAAATGAAAACCCTAAATGAAAAAGAATTGAATGGTAAATACAAAAAGAAAAGGGAAACACAATATGAAACCCCTAAACCCTAAACCCCTCCTTTCAAAAAAAAAACAGCAATTGGCAGGAGCTGACGCATGGCGGCCTTTTAGTCCAGGTTGGTGTTACCAACCGGGACTAAAGGTCCTCCTGCCTGAGCGCTACGCAGCGGCCACATGGAACACCTTTAGTCCCGGTTTCTAACACGACCGGGACTAAAAGTTGGGGCCTTTAGTCCCGGTTGCACAACCGAGACTAAAGGTCCTTACGAACCGGGACTAATGCCCTGTTTTCTACTAACTATGGAGCATTGGCCACTTGCCCTTCCCTCAGTTACGACCCGTACGCCACGCCTTGGTATGGCCGGGTGATGTGGTAACTCACGCCCTACTCCCCCGCAGCCCAAGTAGCATGGTACTGCGCCGGGGGCTACTAGGCTCCAACTGTGGTTACTTCAGGAGGTTTCCCAGAAGATTTCCCAGCCTACGACGCCAACTCCATCTCAAGTTCCAGCGGCAACAGTTCTAATGACCTGCTCCACGTAATGATAGCCGACTATGCCAACGGAAGAGGGTCCCCCTCCTAGAACTTGGTCGTCGATTTCAACCCGACGACGAAGTTGGGCGAATCCGTTGCGACCAAGGGTGTGTTTGTTTGAGCTCCAAAGAGCAGCTTCTGTGGCTTCTCGGGCTCTAGAAGCTGGAGCCACGCCAAACACCGTTTTTCTGGGCCGGCTCAATGGTGCGGCTGGAATGGAGCGCTCCACAAAACACCCCCGAAACGTGCAGCTGGAGAGGAGCTGGTATTTTGGGCTTTTTCCAGCTGCTGCGGCTCCTAACTTCATGTTTACCGTCTTACCTTCCCATCAAACTCCATTTTACGCACAAAATGCCACCGTAACGGTTTGCTTCTGTTTCCCTTCTCCTCCTCACCCCAATGAACGACTCTACCACTAGGGTTCCTGTCTCCTGCTCGCTGCCGCCATCTGCCCCATCTCCGACCACCGGTCACTCGCCACCATCGCCGGCCAGCGGAGTACGCCGACCCTCCAGTCCCAGAGCGCAAGGAATCTGCCACTCTGTCTCACTCTTTCCTCTTCCCTCCTGTTCCCGCCGCGTCGCCATGGACTCCGATTCGAGCGCCGCCCGACGCTACGGTCACATGACCGCACGGAAGCCGCCCCACTCCCTCCCTTATGCTAGCGCGCATGGCGGTGCTGTTAGATCGTTGGCGCGTGCGGTCTGGTCTGCATGCTGCATGCATTGTCTGTCCGTGTGTGTTGCCTATACCTGCTGCTGCAAACTTCCAAGATTAATGTATGTGTGTGCGCTACTGCTACTAGTGATTGACAGTGAGAAAAAAAATTCCTAGACTAATGTATGTGTGTTTTCCATTGCTACTAGTAATATATATTATAGGAGCATCAAAAAATAATATTAGTATTACATGTTTGATGTAATTTCATAACACACTGTTCACATCAGCAAACAAGTGTAATTTAAATAAAAACCGGTGAAAATGGCCTACTATAGAGAAAATAGCTCTTAATCAAGTCATTTACAATTATAACAGTACAATCATAACTTAAAACCAATATAAAGAACAACTGAGGGCATTCTAGTCATTTCAGCATATTACTGCATCAGCCGCAGCTACTACAGCATACCAAATGACTGCATCTCGGCTCCAACCTTTCACCCGCAGCTACTTGCTACAGCCGGTCCTTCCAGCCGGAGCTGTTGCAGCTGCAGCTGCAAAATTTGCAGCCCAACAAACACACCCTAAGATCTCGAGGGCTTTACCACCATGACTTCCGGAAGGTGGGCAGCCCGCGGCCCCTATGACCTCCATTGAGCAGCTCCACGCGTAGATACTCAAGGATGACGAGATGGCCAGATCCATCCTCTGAAGCCTCCAAACACCCAAGGAAAAGCTCAGCTGCTTGGTTGTCATCCCCGGAGAGGCTCCAGCTGAGCCACAATCCACCACCAACCCCCACACAAGACTGTGGGCGCCAAGATGCTTGAAAGGACCAAACCGGCTAGGGGGCTAAACGCCAGAAGCGCGACACTACCAGAGGCTACGAGAGAGAGAATCACGGCCCCCACCAACAAAGGGATACCCGTCGCTCGCCCCCTCCCAATGAATACGAAGAAGGAAGGAAACTGCCAGGTGACGGTGACAAGAAGCGACCTCGAGGAAACCCTCCTGCACCGCCATCTGACGACAGCAGCAACGATCAGGGAAAGGACGGTTCACCAGTGCATCGTAGGGCATCATGCCGGCTAAGGGCGAATGGCATACCTGGCGAATCACCCAGTCATCTCCACTAGCATTCGAGTTCGGCGATGATATCACTGGGTGCCAAGCCCTCTCTCGCGCCATGACCACCATAAATGTACTGCACTACATAAGGTTTTGAGTTTATGAGAGTTACGACAGGCTCGCCGATCCTGTCACCTTCCTGATGAAATTCTCAAAAGTGGTGCGAATCATGGGAGGTGACACCTACGACATGGCGAACATACTACTCATCTGCTTGCAAGGTAGTGCCCTCGCGTGACTCAGAAACTTACCAACCAGGTGAACCACACGAGCAACAGAAGGCGTGGCCAAAGAAACACCAGATGAACGACCTCAACTCCAAATTCTGGGTCCCGGGAGACAAACACACCGGAAAGAATTGGTGCGAGTTGCACATGACCGGGTCCCATGGTAGAGCCCAATGCCAAACTTTTGCCAACTATATTGAGGAAGAATGGAGAATGAGATCGGCAAGAGAGCCACCCAGTTATAAAGGGCAGCCCTCAACGTGATGAGGCAAGTAAACCACCTATGGGGAGGATCTACAACCAACAAGTCACGTGCCGGGGCCAAGTGTGTCACGAGGGAAGTTCTGGCGTCCCACAACTCAAGCCCTGCCACCAGGATGAAGTGGGAAAAAATCCTGATCACATTTCACTAAGAAGACTGATCACCAGAATATCCCCACACAGTGAGGCTCCCGCAAGTCATTTCGCCAATCATAGGAAGTACGCGAGTTCACCGAGTCCTGATTGACGACGGGAGCTACATCAGCATGATATCCGTCAGGGCACTGGAGCAAATGCAGATTTCCTATATAGAAATAGAACAGGACTCAAAGGCATTTCACGGGCTGATCCCGGGAATGTCTCACATACCAATGGGACAGATCACCCGTGCCGTCGTCCTCGAAGGAGAAAAAATCAGAAGAGAGCTACGCACTTTCGAAGTCATCACCCTCGACATGGTCTATAATGCAGTGATAGGGCGACCCAACCTCACACACTTTGTGGCAATACCCAACTACACTTACATGATGCTGAAATTGCCAGGGCTGGGGGGTGCTTTCAAAGCGAAGCGCTCACTCGACCACACAACCGAGTGCGACCGACTTAACTACAAGATGACCATAGATTTACATGTTCCCAACTTGGGGGTAAACCCCCAAAGCCCTCCCACATATACTTCAGGGCCACCAAGGATGCGAAAGAGGTCCACGCCTCCGACAACCATGGAGAAAGATGCCTCCAACGGAAGTGGAACCGTGACTTCGGCGGCGGCACCCGCCCAGCAGCCAAGTAAGCCGAATCAAGACTAGAGGTAACCGAATCCACAGACGTGCAATGCACAGTCAGGCCGACTACCAGCACAGCATCCCGGGGGCTTAACTCAACTCGCCCTACCTGTATCTTCCTTTCTCTTGGGATCCATTTCATTTATTTCCTAAAAAACCTATACTACTCACAAGTTTGTTTTCAGACCTCTGCATAGACTACCCGCCCAAGTTTCTTGCAGAACTCGCCCACGTAGTTGGGGCTTACCTACCCGGCACGAAGACCCCATGGAGAGCATGCAAAGAAGGCTTGCAGCCATCATTATCCGACAATCAGACCTCAGTGCCTTATAAAATGCCCGAAAGCCTGTGTCCCTTATTCAAGGATCCAACATGGCCCGAATTCTTGGGGACAAGGCTTCTCGGTGTTGTGAGTAAAAGGAACATTATGGAACTAACCCCACTCGAACGGTGGGGCCTCAGTTCACAAGTCGTGGGACATTCAAGTGCCTCACCCGAGGTCCCAGCGTGGTCCGGAAAGGTGCTTGGGATGCTCTAATGCACCGTCAACACGCATTTGAGTCTGTGCTAGTGTAGCGCAACTGATACTGAGAACGACTGAGTAAACGCTAAAGTACTTCCCTGTGTGGAATGAAAATACTATTCAAGTGGGGCTAACCGCTCAAACAGACTAGCAAATGCTGGTACTTTGTCACCGGAAAAGAAAATATGGGAAGAGCCAACCGCTCACTATAAACCAAGCTAAAATGCTCACTACAAATGCACTGCGCAGCAACCAAACGGGCAAGGGAAAAGAACTTCACGAGCCAGAAAGAAAAGTGACCCTAGAGAACCCACACACCATCGAGAAACGATCTCAGGTACTTCATCATTATATGAAACATTAAAATAATGCTTTTACCGATGTATCCATACGAGAAAGCAAAAAGATAAAAACAAGGATTACCGACACCATCAAACCGATGTATCCTCATCGTCTGATGCACCATCGTAACCTTGGGTCTCAACCAAGTCGGGAGGGTCTTCCTCCCAAGGCGCCGCCAATTTGGCTCGCTCATCACCTAGAGGGCCCCCCTTAAAAGAGCGCTCCAGAAATGGTGGTAGGAGTCGCCTTCTCCCCAAGGGCCATCACAAGAGCCATAGCTGAAGCTGCGGCAGAGAGGGGCCGATGCCTCACCATCCTCTTGACTCATTGGGGGATGGCCAACATCTCCTCTAACGAACCCACAAGCATCGCAACTCCATGCCTGAAGGCGACCTCGGCCAAGGACAGTGCATTCAAAAGGCGAAAAACACACCCGTGTTCAAGTCCCGCTCATTGCGAAGTAGCTCCTGAAGATGAACGACCTCAGCGCAAAGTCGCCCGGTGTTGGTGTTTTGATCTGGCAATAAATAAACATGGGGTAGCATACACATAGCAGATCTAGATGAGCGCACACGGGACATAGAGTTTATATAGGTTCATGCCCTAAGGAGGTAATACCCTACTTCCTGTCTTTGGCGTATTGTATTGCGTGTATCACTATATGCTAATCGCAAGGCCTCGAGAGGAGTTCTTGAGGTTGCCAGGGTTTGTCCACATTTGTGCATCTTGTATGGGCATCTACGGGCATTGTACCCTACGCTCTAGTCCTTTGGCCGCCTGGCCGTGTAAGTGTACTGATCGGGGGATCCCTTCCCCGCCTTATATAGATGGCCGGGGTAGGGTTTCATGAGTTCTGATCAGTTTACAAGTAAGTCCCCAAGTCGGTCACAATGAGAACCAGGTATTCCGGGTAGATACATGTCTTGTCTTGTACTCCAAGTTTATGATGCGCCCCCCTGTAGCAATCGGGCTATGAATCATCGGCCGGCCCACCCTATGGTCAGATGGCCAGTTTTGTCCTCCCTGGCTATACCCAGGTGCCATGTCATCGTTAGTAGCCCTCGAGTCCTTCACGATCTGGTTACTACTTGTCTTGTCAACGTCTCCGCCTGAACTGAGTGCTTCAGCCTTCTCCCTTGGAAAAGTTTCCCGAGTGGTATCCACCTGAGCGTGCCTTCTTGTTGCTTGCAGGGAGATTGTGACGGACTCATAGAACTCCTGTGGGATAGATCTATGCGCACAGCCCCATCTGGATGATTGTTAGGGACGCATAGATTTCTCGTCGATTCAAAATAATAAGCCGAGTAGTATTAAACCATCGGGAAGGAATACCATGGCACAAACCAGATGTTGGGACAAGTAGGAATAGGAGTATCATTATTCTAACTTGTGTAGGGGCAAGATATTTATGATACTCTCTCACATATATCATATTTAGTTATTTCATTTTATTAATTTTATATAAAGGAACATGAATTGAAATTAAAATATGTATATTTCATTATCAAATATGAAGAGTTGGACAAAATAAGAATGCAGGTAGAGTAATTTTATGTGGATTAAAATATGAATATCGACAGAGAAAATTTTACAGTAAGGATGCATTTTTGCTTACCTTAACATATCCATTCTTAGTTGAGTATATGTCTGGAAACAAACAAAACATAACAAATTGCCACCTCTAGTTCTCTTTCATTTAAATGTCAGGAGGCAACTAAAATAAAGGAGTCATTTATTTTTATTTTGTTCCTATGCCTTCCCAACAAGATAAGATTCCATTTTCATTGCTTGAATTGATGGGAGGGAAATACGTGCACAAGTCCCACGCAAATTACAATGGCATGGCCTAGAGGAGGCACAATTTTTTGTATGCTCAATGGCTAGCTTGAGCATATTTGCCGAGCACGTATTATCTCCAATCTCATCAACTTCAATAAAAGCACTCCTCTTTTCGGCCACTCTCCTAATTGCAGATGGTTTTGACTGTGGGATGAAGGCAGAGGGATATGTTAAAAAGAAATTCATTCATTTATTTTAACTTTTCCCTAATATTCAACTTGAGTAGTATCAAATGCCCTGGTCGAGAAATGCAAAGGAGCACATTAAAGAGGAAGATAGAATGATAAACTACTACATATATCAAATCTGTATATATGAAGAACAGGTGAGATTTAAGAAACCACATTAATAAAAAAGAAGAAAAGACAATGATGATCAAGAGAAAAATTAAATATCTACAGAAGTCATTTTGATGGGACGGGATTGCCTTTTTTCATGGGATCAGATAATGATGGTGTGGATTAATTTCATTAACCGAGAAGAAAATAATGTATAGTGTTCGACGAGTATATTCGCCTATTTATGCCTGCATGCATGTGTGATGTGCCTGTCATTTTGGAGATAGATGTGCTCACGTGCACGTGTCAGACACAATTAGAGAATCACTTAAAGCTCGAGGCCTTGCCATTACAATTTCCAAAGGAATCATGTTCTCACTTATCGTCTGACAAAGAAAGCTTAAAGAATATTTCCTCAAAAAAATTCTAAAGAATATCTAGTGACCAAGGTTAAGGCTAAGGTGGAAATATCAGCGGGAAAAGACTTATGTTTTTAAGAGTGAGAGATCCACATCCAAAATAATACAGCATTTTGCTACAAAGCATCACAATATTATTTCTGATAGTAAATTATTGGTAGTGATTTACCATCATTTCTTCTTAATACGTGTGAGTGATTTTCCTTTAAGTATTCTCCCGTATAAGTTGTAAAGGGAAGTGCACACTGACGATAACCCCACGAGACATAAATATTTTTACTGGAACTTTTGGCATGTCCAATTTTTCTGTTAGTGCAGGTGTAGGTGAGCTTGGGCTGCTTGTTGAGGTTTCACCTCTATCCTCATTCCAACTGCAGACGGCGCTACAACTACAAGTTATAATAATTGTTTTTACTCACCATTTTGGCGAATATAAAAAATTTCAAAGTACTATAGGGGACAATTAAAATAATGGAGTGATTATTTTTTAGAATTGCTATTTTTCAGTCGAATGATTTTCTTTTCGGCTTCAATCAATTTTTTTGACTCTCCGATTCTTCTCTTTCTTCTTTGCCTATTAGTTTTCAGATTTTTATTTATTTTTGTATTTTGGCTAATGGACTTTCTAGTAGGTGGTTTTCGTACCTCAATCTTTATTTATTTATTTTTGGTAATAGAATTTAGCATGTATAAGGTTTTTTGCTTGTAGTTGAATTCTAGTTTTATATTGTTTCTCTTCATTTTCCCTTTTTTGTTTTTAACTTTTTGTCTGTTGCTAGTTCCGTCAAGTGCATATTTGTATGTTAGTAATTTTTACATTTCAAAAGTAATGGAGTTATAATATATTTTACAATGTAATTTTGGTGTTCAGAGTGTAAGTCTTAATAATATGATAAATATAAACTTACTTTTTTCTAAATAGTTTTTGGTGAAAGGTGGTAATCAGGTAGACTGGATTTTCATTGTGTTTTTTTGTGTGAAATCTTTATCTAGAACAAGTAACAGTCCATTACACTTGTTTTTACAAGCTCTGAAACATGTAAATTATAGCAAGCAAGGCTGTAATTGAGGTTTTGAAATCATGTCAAATGGGTTTTTATTTTATAGTGCCATGTGTTGTCGTTTGCATGGTGCAAAAATTTGATTGATACGGAATTGGAAATCTGTCAAATTGATAGTGCCATGTGTCATTGTTTGTATGGTGCAAAAATTTGATTGATACCGAATTGGAAATATATCAACCGTCAATTATTTTTAATGTGCTCCTCTTCCTTTCTCCCCAAGAGGATAAGATTCCATTTGCATTGATTGAATTGATGGGAAGCTTGCCGTAGAGTACAAGTAATATGCTTGTGTCGCCTCTAGACCTTGGCATTCCAACTTGCAAGGTAATCATGCCGTCTGCCTTTCATTGCTACACTCTTTTACTTTTATTGCAATTTCAATTCTTGCAACCATTCAATTAATCAAACAAACAACAAAGCTCTTTCCAGCAATTGCAGTGATTCCTAGCTAATTTCCACGCACCAATTCCTGCTGCTCCTCGTTGGGTTCGACACTCTAATTATTGAAAAGATCTACAATTGATCCCCAGTACTTGTGGGTTATCAACACTATTTTATGGCACCGTTACTGGGGAGTGTAGCGCTCTTGGTAAGTGGAAACCGGTGAGGAAAACATTTAATATGCTTGCTGTTTTTTTGTTTTGCTTGCAATTTTCATCAATTATGGATTCAATGATCACTGATAGCTTGTTAGGAAGCTTCTATTATGTTCCTACTGAGGTTTGTAAGGAACCTCCACCGACTGAGCATGTCAAAGCTAATCAATATGTAGGGGATGGCACTGTCCACCCAGAGGAACATCTATATATGCTTGAGGAAATATGTGGCCTCTTCAGAATTTCTGGTTTATCTCATCAAGAAGCTAAGAAAAAATTATTCCCTATATCTTTGGATGGTAAAGCATTGGAGTGGTACCGGTCTTTGGATAATCCCTATCATATGGAGTGGGATGGTCTCTGTCTCAATTTTAATAAGTTATATTATCTTAAACAAATACATGTCGATAGAAATTATATTTATAATTTTTGGCCTCATATGGGAGAAAGTATGGCTCAAGCTTGGGGGGAGATTAAAGGCACTAATGCTCAAATGCCCCAATCAGCAGCTCTCTAAAAAGATGATTGCTAGTAATTTTTATGCAAGATTTCCACCACATGATAAAGAAACACTTGATAATTCATTAGGAGGATGTTTTAATGATAAATGTGTTGATGAAGCTTGGGACCTTATTAATCTTATTACTTCCAATAGTGAAAAGTGGAAAATCGGCAAAGGAAATGAGAAAGGTACGATCTTTGAGTATGATTGCATTAAGTCTTTAGCTAAAATAGATACTTTTAATGAACTTAGTGCAAAATTTGGACTTGATTCTAAAATTCTTGTTGGTCTTTGCAAGTTCTTTGCTTCCCACATTAATGTAGCCAAGAATAGTTGGGATAAGTATCTTGAACCATTTAAAGATATTCATAAAGAAAGGAAAATCGTTGATAGGGAGTTTCATGTTCATGCTATTAAACATGTGAAACCTATGAAACATGTCAAGAAACCGCCCCCGCCACCCGCCGCCGCGGCCGCCCCCGCTTGCCCCGTTGCCCCGCCGCCCCCACCCCACCCGCCGACGCCCCGTCGCCCCACCATCCCGCCGCCCGCCCGCCTATGTCCCTCTTTCCTCCTCCACCACCCCACCCCCTACGTCCCCTTCTCTCCACCATCCCTCTGCCCCCCCCCCCCGCCACCACGTTCTCGGCCCACCCGCCCCGGCCACTGCCCCTACCGTCCCACTCCCCCCGGCGCGCCGCCACGTCGCCGCCCACCCGCCCCCCTGCCCCGACCGTCCCTTGCTCCGGTGAGTTATTTTTTTCTTTTTTTTCATTTTTCATTTTTTTGTGCTGTTAATTGTTAGTGCTAGATTTAGTACTAGAATTGTTTAGTGTTAGTGTTAGATTTAGTGCTACATATGTGTTAGTGTTAGATTTAGTGCTACATATGTTTAGTGTTAGTGTTAGAAAAGAAGTAGAAGAAGTAGAAGTAGAAGAGTAGAAGAAGAAGAAAAGAAAAGAAGTAGAAAAAAGATGAAAAAAGAAGAAAAGAAAAGAAGTAGAAGAAGAAGAAAGGAAGAAAAGAAAAGAGTAGAAAAAAAATGAGAAAAAAAGAAGAAGAAAAGAAGTAGAAGAAGTAGAAAGAAGAAACGAAAAGAATAAAAGTAGAAAAAAAGATAAGAAGAAGAAGAAGAAAGGAAAGAAAGAAGAAGAAGAAAAAAAAAATATAAAAAAACCCCCCGACCCCCTGACCCCACACCACACCCCCGACAACCTCTCACCTCCTTACCTTACCCCCCTTACCCCTACAAACTCGCCCCTACCACCACGACCCTCGCACCCCTACCCTACACCACACCCCGACACACCCCCCCCCCCCACCCTGCCGACACCCCCCCCCCCCCCCCCCCCCCCCGCCCCTCCCGCCCACCCCCCCCCCCCCCCCCCCCCCCCGCCCCCCCCCCTGTCCCCCACCCCCGCGCCCCCACCACCCACCCCCCCCCCACCCCCCCCCCCCCCCACCCCCCCCCCCCCCCCCCCACCGCACCCCCCCCCCCCCCCCCCCCCCCCCCCCCCCCCCCCCCCCCACCCCCCCCCCCCCCCCCCCCACCCCCCCCCCCCCCCCCCCCCCCCCCCCCCCCCCCCCCCCCCCCCCCCTCCCCCCCCCCCCCCCCCTCCCCCTGCCCCCCGTGCCCCACCCCCTTACCCCCTTACCCTACACCTCCCCTACTCCTACACGACACCCGCTACCCCCCCTACTCCTCTACACACACCCTACATCCTGACCCCCTTACCCCCCCTTACCCTACAATCCCCCTACCACCTCCTACACCACACCCCCTAGCCCCCGACCCCCCTACACCCAACACACCCCTACACCACACTACCCCCCTGTCTCACCTGACCGCCTACATCACCTACCCCTCACTACACCCCTTACCCCCCCCCTACCCCAAACATCAACCCCTACCCCTACATCGGCACCCCCACGACATGACACCCCGACCCCCGACACCTCCCGAAAAGGTGTTCTTTGGCCTTCCAGAGGGCGACGGGGTCATATATTTGTGAATTATTAGTTAGGTCGTATATTTTTTGATTTTGTTATGAAAAACATCATATATAATTGTGTTGATCGGGTAGATTTAAATGTGCAGTTGTTTCATCGCTGCGAGGTTTGGTGTTCGACGACCTCACCATGCGTTTGACGAGCTCTGCCCCTTCGTTCGTGGGTGAGCACAAATGACATGTCCTCCTCCCCCATTAATTATTTGCTCTGTTCCGGTGTTCGTGCAGATGAAACTTGATAGCTAGCTATATATGTGTCTTGAATCATCAGTATGCGTAACCAATATGTGTCTCCCGTTCGAAAGCGTTATAGTTATAAATATGCATGCATTTGCATATTTATAACCTTGATTCTTTCGAATTGTCCAACGCTATCCATGGACAGCCCGAGTATGTGTAGATTGGGTTCGTTTTCCCGTATGCTTTGCTCCGGATCCGACGCATAAATTTCGTCAGTGCCTCCCCTGTTGTTCTCCGGGTACACATCCTCTCTGTTTATTGTAGAGACGTGTATCAGGAGAACAGCGGGGAGGTGCTGCCAAAATTTTGCGTCGGATCCGGAGCATAGCATGGGAAAATGAACCCAATCTACACATACTCGGGTGGGATTAGGACCTATCATTACCTATTAGAGTGTAGGTTGCATGGACGTAATAAAATTGACAAAGTAGATCAACTGATGAATATATACATGGTGAATTATATATATATATTTGTTGTGTGTCCAGTAGCTCTGAAAGTCAAGATGAGTGATCATGCGTGGATGTATACCGGTCACACTGGTCAGAACAAATGGAGCGCTGAATGGTTCACAAAAACCAAGGGGTTTGTGCAAGCCGCATTTGCAAATGGCCAGAGGAAAACCTGGTGCCCCTGTTTCCGGTGCGGCAATTGGGAAAAAAGGACAGAGGCTGAAATGGGCAAACACCTGCAGAAGAGTGGTTTTACGCCCGATTATACGGTGTGGACATATCATGGTGAGTCTGCCCAATGTGACCGAGCTGAGGTGGATCGTCGTCGCACCGACGAGCATGGTACCGGGATGGAAAACATGGTGCAAGACTATGATGATGCTCGGGATTCGGACGAGGAGATGGAGGAATCTGCAAAGGCCTTCAATGAAATGTTGGAGTCTTCAAAACGTCCACTCCACGAGCACACTGAGCTTTGTCAGTTGGATGCCATCTCACAAGTAATGGCTCTGAAGGCTCAGTTCAACTTGGGAAGAGAATGCTACGACACAATGATGATAGTATTTGGACGCTTTCTACCCAAAGGCCATGTAATGCCTGCAAACCTGTACCAGTCGGACAAAATCCTCCGTGCACTGAAGATGCCCTATGAGAAGATACATGCCTGTGAGAAAGGATGTGCCTTATTTAGGCTTGACTATGCGGACTTGAACTATTGTCCCATTTGCAAGTCTTCCAGGTATGTTGTGGTAGACAACGGTATGGGTGAGAAGACACAGACCAAAATCCCCGTTAGTGTTCTTCGGTATATGCCAATCGTACCAAGACTTCAACGTCTTTTCATGGTCGAAGAGACGGCCAGACAGATGACATGGCACAAAACAGGCAAAAGAACCGAACTAGATGCAGATGGGAATCTGATGATGGTACACACATCGGATGGTGTTGCGTGGAAAAAGTTTGATGAATTACATGCTGACAAAGCGGCAGATCCGAGGCATCCTCGAGTCGGCATCAGCACGGATGGGTTCAGTGTGTTTGGTATGACGGCAGCCCAATAGAGTTGTTGGCCCGTATTTGTCTTTCCAGTCAATCTCCCCCCCGGACAGATTATGCAAAGAAAGAACATTTTCCTGACGTTGATAATTCTAGGTCCCAACTATCCGGGGAAAAATATGAATGTGTACATGCAGCCGCTTAAGGACGAATTGCAAGAAGCCTGGGATAATGGGTTCAAGACATACGACTCCTATAGCAAACGGAACTTCGTAATGCGTGTCTGGTACATGTACTCCACGCATGACTTGCCGGCGTATGCGCTATTCGTTGGCTGGTGTGTGCATGGAAGGTTCCTGTGCCCCACATGCAAGGGAGCTCTTGAGTTTCGTTGGCTTCAGGCCGGTCGCAAGTTTTCTTGCTTCGACATGCATAGACAGTTCCTGGATCCTCGCCATAAGTTCAGGAAAGACAAGAAGAACTTCATCAGAGGTAGAGTTGTCAAAAACTCTGCACCACCTGCGTTGACAGGCCAACAGACCCTGGATCAGTTAAACGCTCTCGAGCCAGATCCAGAGCGTCCAGGGTACTTCAAGGGGTATAATTCTAAGCACGCCTGGACTCACAAGACTTGCTTATGGGATCTGCCTTACTTCAAAGACCTCCTTTGCCCACACAACATCGACGTGATGCACACTGAGAAGAATATCGCCGAGGCACTTTTTGGTACATTGTTCGGCATAGATGGGAAGTCAAAGGATAATACTAAGGCTAGAGTCGATCTGGAGGCGCTATGTGATAGGCCGTTACAAAACATGAAAGAAATGAAAGGAAAGCAGAACTGGACGAAGCCAAAGGCATGGTTCAATCTTGGAAGGCCAGCTATGAGGGAAATTATATTGTGGGTGAAAATGCAGTTGATGTTCCCCGATGGGTATGCAGCGAATCTAAAGAGGGGAGCAAATCTTGATAAATTGAAGATATTTGGTCTCAAGAGTCATGATTGGCACATATGGACTGAGCAGGTAATGCCGGTGATGTTGCGTGGCTTTATCCCTGAGGATGAATGGCTAGTACTGGCAGAACTCAGCTATTTCTTCCGTGTTCTTTGCGCGAAAGAACTACCGCCTGGCGTGCTAGAAGAAATGGAAGAGTTGGCACCGGAGTTGATCTACAAGTTAGAGAAGATCTTTCCACCGGGCTTCTTTAATCCAATGCAGCATTTGATTTTGCATCTCCCGACCAAGGCAAGATTGGGGGGGCCCGTGCAAAATCATTGGTGCTACCCAACTGAGAGGATGCAGAAGACGCTTTGAGAAAAATGTAAAAATAAACGTAGAATTGAAGCATCGATGGCTGAGGCATTCATCACTGAGGAGGCGGCAAACTTCGTGACAGCACACTACGAAGCCAAAAATCGTCATTTGCATAATCCGAAGCCTCGGTACAATGCTGACGACCCTGAAAAGGGTGGATCCAACCTCAGCCTATTCAAAGGGAATCTCGCACCAGCCAGTGTTTCAAATCCAGTATCTTTGGATAACGAAGAATGGCGGACCATTTCGTTGTATATCTTCAACAACCTGATAGAAGTGCGGCCGTACATCGAGTAAGTTCTCGGTACAATGTTTCGCAACTTCTATTTCCTTTGAACTGCTCTTATTCCTGGATATTTCATACAGTCGATACGTCGCCATATTCTCGTATGGAGCGGTGATCCAAAAGGATTCCGTCGAAGAGTATGAGCTTCTCGCAAAGCAAGGAGGCGGCTATCCCGGTTTCTTCTCTTGGTTCAAACAAACGGTAATTTCTATTAGACAATTTCATTTCATTCGCTAATTTGTGCGTAATGCAACAATCCTTTCATATTAAACTTGTAGGCTAATTCAGAGTCTATGGACGCCGAATTGAGACAAGTCACTAATGGTTTTGACTATAAGGTCCGTTCATTTGACAAATACGACATCAACGGGTATCGCTTTCGTACCTATGGCAAAGAGCTATCTATGGCCGACCGAAAGTCTACAAATTGTTGTGTATCTGCTATCGGCGAAGGAGGTACCGAGTATTATGCGAGAGTTGAAGCAATTTATGAACTTCTATTCTATGGTGAAAACCCACCGAATGTCGTAGTCTTCAAATGTTATTGGTTTCAGCCGAAGGAGACTAGAAGGACTCATGAACATATAGGGCTAGTTGAAATCAACCAAAGCACCCATTTAGATGTTCCTGATGTCTATATTACGGCTCAACAAGCGACCCAAGTATTCTATCTACCGTGGGCCTGCCAAACTAATCCAAATCTGAAAGGTTGGGATGTCATTTATGAAGTGCCGCCACGTGCTAGACTATCTCCCCCAAAGGAAGAGGATTATGAACCTCACATTAACCCCGACACATATGAAGGAGAATTCTTCCAACAGACACGTCTTTCCAAAAAGCATTTCAAGAACCGCTATACTTCACCCCAAAACATTGAAGTAGACAGCGACAGTGAATCTGGCATCACCCCAGAGGAGGAACAAGAAGAGCCGGAACAAGAAGAGGTTACTGCTGCGGATGACCTGTCAATGCTTGACCGATTACGTCAAGGTGGCCTTCCACATGTTGATGCCACTGAACCCTATGAGCCCATCATTGATTATAGTGATGATGATGATTATGCATTTATTGATGATACTGATCGAGATTATTAGTAGTGTCAGGTATTCAATTTTTTTATGTTGTACTTGATGATGATACACTTAAGTGATATACATATTATTATTCATGTCGGTATTTTTTTTATGTCGTACTAATTTCGTTTACTCTTTGTCATGGCAGGTGTTGAAAGATGGTGGGCGCTGGTCGGGAGCGCGCCGAGGCCCCTTCTTCGTCGGCTCGTGGTGTGAGGTCTTCCATTCCACACGCACCTCTCCGCCAAGCGTTGCTGGACAGTATGGCGACACCGCCGGGCCCTTCTTCGTCGACCGCGGTGCCCAGCAGGGGACGAGGTAAGAAGAAGAGAGGAGCTGGAGCACGTGGTCGCGGGAGAGGAGGTAGGGTGCCTGCTACGACGCCTTCCTCGCCGCCACCCCCAGCTGTTTCACCCGAGCACGTGACTGCTAGGGTGGACTCATCCGAGGAGGAGGCTACACGGATTCCGGTCCACGAGCCTCCGGTCCATGGGTCTTCGGCCCACGAGCCTCGGGTCGACGGGCCTTCGGCCCACGAGACCCCGGAGGAGCACACGTCTGGATGGGGTACCTGGCCGAATCAGCCTGAGGAGCCGAGTGGCCATGCTGATGATGGCGGGGAGCCGACTGATATTGAGGAGGAGGGGGGCACCATCTACCAGCGTGGTTGTACACGGCTCCCGTCCGTGCCGGCGACCCGCTAGCAGAGGTGGTTGATTTTCCCTGATGGGGAGAGGTAAGTGCATTTAATCTTTTTGTACCTTCTGCATTCACGTTTCTTCAAATAACTAATGCGTTGGCCTTGTCATGCTGCAGGGGTTGGGAACACCATCATAGTGTCCGCCGGCCCAACTCCGTCCTTGGAGTTCTTTGTCGGCAAAACTTCCCGGGGTTTGTCACATTGCCTGGTGAGGGTCGGCTTCCAGAGCTTGGATTGAGTTGGGAGCACTACTTGGCTGCCTCGGCCCCGCCGGGTGAGATTATCGACGGTGTCTTGTGCAAGACGAGGGCAGACGTGGTGATCAGAAAGTTCTGGGTAATTTCTCCTTTACACAATTAAAAATCTTCAACTAGCTAGTTATTAATTGTACTAATCAATATTATCTAATTTGATTGCAGACATTCTACAGGTGTGAGGAGGGATACGAGGAGGAAGCGGCAAATGTTATCGATAATGTCTGCAAGCGCCTACTACAGAACTTACGGCAGGAGGCTTGGGTGCAGGCTGTTCGAGACTACTACGCCTCGCATGGTATCAAGAAGACCAAGCCGGCGTGCCGCGAGAAGTTCTTGAGTAAGGAGGAGTACATGAAGGTAATTCTTAAGGCCTTGTACTTACTTCCTTCATTTAGTAATTCATAGCCGTAGCGCTCAAGTTTCTATTTGGCAACTTAGCCCCTCCGAGAAGGTGTGCTGATCGGATGGATTGTTAGGAGGTGTTGGTCAATGAGTGGTGCTCAAAAGAATGGCTAGCCCTCCACAAAGAGGCCAAGGACAAACGTGCCCAAATGGAAGGTGTGCCACACAATCAAGGCAGCTCCAACTTATATCAGTTCGGGCGGAACTGGGTATGTGGTTTGCTTCATGATTCATGCAATTCATTCATCATGCTAGCTTTAGCCCTTTAATTACTAATTTACTTTGTTTCTCTCTTTCAGGCACGCTACAATAAGGCGGATAAGGTGCCAGAGGTGTACGACCTGTATGCCATGGCCCACAATGGCCCTTACAAGAAAGTCAAGGCATTCTCTGCGTCTGACCTCGATGATCCAAAGAACTTCACCAACATCTCCTCCCACGACAAGCTCGTGAAATATAGAGATCAGGGGAAGGCGAGGAAAGGGGAGGACTTTAACCCGAGCCAGGGTCCCATTGATACAGAGATGCTGATGATATCTGGTGGCGGGAGGTCTTATGGCTCCATAGCCATGGGAGATGGACTTATCCGTTGTCCTAGCACTCTCCCGGAGATCAAGGCGCGCCAGTCGAGCTCCGCTCCTGAGATAAGGCCTTGTGAACGGCCAGTCCAACTCGCCTTCAAGGTTAGTTATACGTACTCAGCTATCTTTCTCCATTACATTGTGTGCGCTTCCATCAATGATTACAAATGGTCATGTGAGTGGTGTTGCAGGCTGCTATACAGAGTGAGAGAGATAGAACGGAGAAACTTCTGGCGGAGGCGGCGGAGAGGCAGTGGGAGTTGGAGGAGAGGACGACAAAGATGTTGGAGGAGGAGAGGGCACGGAATGACATGCAGGCAAGGGCCATGTACGAGCTCCTTGTGGTAAGTTTCTTCTGCAGATTAGCCAAAACATTCATGTAGTGTTTGTCTCATTACTAACTAGTATGACTGAGTTGTCAAAACCAAATGTGCAGTCTGTGTGCGAGAAGTCCGGTCAGACCGCTCCGCTGATGCCAGTGATTGCTTCTGGGAGCACGGTGAGTTTAATTTGAATGGACATTACTTGCTAGTCTTAACATTTGAGTGTCATCATGCTAACGAGACATTGGAAATGATCTTTGGTGCAGCGTAACTCCAGACAAGCATCGCACGATCCTTCTCCAGCTACCGGCACGAGCCAGCCCGCTCCTACACCTCCATGATCACGGTAAGTTTCTCTAGTGTTTTGCTTAACAAATGTATAAAGACCTAGACTTAGCTTTATTTCCTCCAATATGCTTACCATAATGACCTAGAGTTAGCTTCTTTTCCTCCAAAATGACTTAATAAGCTTACTGACCTCCAAAACCATCCATTTTACCTAAGTTAGCTCTAAAACGATCTGTACTTAGCTTACTTATGTCAAAAATTGCATAATTAGCTTAGTTAGCTCATAAACGATCCATTTTACCTAAGATAGCTCTAAAATGACCCATTTTACCTTAGTTAGCTTATAAATGATCCATTTTATCAAAGTTAGCTCTAAAATGACCCATTTTACCTAGATTAGCTCCTAAATGATCCATTTTACCTACGTTAGCTTTAAAATGACCCATTTCACCTAGGTTAGCTCCAAAATGACCCATCTTACCTAGGTTAGTGCCAAAATGACCCATCACACCTAGGTTAGCTCTAAAATGATGCTTTTTACTAAGTTAGCTCATAAATGATCCATTTCAACTAAGTTAGCTCATAAACGATCCATTTCACCTAAGTTAGCTCAAAAACGATCCATTTCACCTAAATTAGCTCTTAAATGATCCATTTCACCTAAGTTAGCTCATAAACGATCCATTTCAACTAAGTTAGCTCATAAATGATCCATTTCACCTAAGTTAGCTCAAAAACGATCCATTTCACCTAAGTTAGCTCATAAACGATCCATTTCACCTTAGTTAGCTCATAAACGATCCATTTCACCTTAGTTAGCTCATAAATGATCCATTTCCACTAAGTTAGCTCATAAATGATCCATTTCAACTAAGTTAGCTCATAAACGATCCATTTCACCTAAGTTAGCTCATAAAGGATCCATTTCACCTTAGTTAGCTCATAAACGATCCATTTCACCTAAGTTAGCTCATATATGATCCATTTCACCTAAGTCTTCTTGTTCTAGTCTTCTTCTTCTAGTCTTCTTCTTGTTCTAGTCTTCTTCTTCTAGTCTTCTTCTTCTAGTCACCTTTTTCTAACATTCTTATTTGCCATTTTGCAGATTTCATTCACTTCACGGAAGCTACCTTGCTATGATGGAGTGCTTGTTTTTTCTTTCATTCTCTTCAAGTATTCTTCTAGCTTGCTATGATGGAACTTGCTATCTAGATGAAACTTTGCATTGTAATATGTATGGATGGAACAATGTGTATGTGCAACTTGATGGAACTTGCTATGTATGAATGGATGGAACTATATATGTGCGTACGATGAAACTTATGTGCTGGATATGTCATATGTTTGCTGTTAAATAGCCCTGTGAAATATATATATATGTCATATATATTTGCTGTCAAAATTGTTGCATTTAAAAAAAACAGAAAAAAATGGGGCAAAGCAGGATCTTTGCCGTCAGCCACTGATGGCAAAGCCACCTTTGCTGACAGCCGCGGACGGCAAAGCAGCCATGTGGCTGCCACCTGTGCCTCCTGAGAACTGACCCATTTGGCCAGTTTGCCTACAGCGGCGGATGGCAAAGGCTTTGCCTACAGTGGCTGATGGCAAAGAGTAAACAACTTTGCCTACAGCCGCGGACAGCAAAGGCCTGCCGTGTAGTGACGTCCAGCTGACATCATTCGGCGGACGACAAAGGCCGGACAAATTTTGCCGTCAGCGGCGGACGGCAAAGGCTGCCGTTAGCCACCTAATGGACTAACAGGGTAATTATTGCCGTCTGCTTTCTTTGCCGTCTGCTGCTGATGGCAGAGGTCCCTTTGCCGTCAGCCGCCGAAAGCAGACGGCAAAGTAGCTCTTTGCCGATCCTTACTTTGCGCAGCCTTTTGCCGTCCGCGGCAGACGGCAAAGACCTTTGCCGTCCGCCGTTCTTGCCTTTGCCGTCTGCCGTGGCAAATGGCAAAGTAGCTGATTCCTGTAGTGAAAGATTATCAAAGCATTCGCACTTTTTCTATCTTGATGGTTATTCTGGTTTTCCTCAAATACCAGTGTTTCAAGAAGATCAAGAGAAAACAACTTTTACCTGTCCTTATGGAACTTATCCCTATAGACGTTTGCCTTTTGGTTTATGTAATGCACCTACTACTGGTACGTCTCTGTCGTATCTACTTTTAAAACACTTTTGCTCTTGTTTTGGACACTAATTTGCATGATTTGAATGGAACTAACCCGGACTGACGTTGTTTTCAGTAGAATTGCCATGGTGTTGTTTTTGTGCAGAAATCAAACTTCTCAGAACTGAACGAAACTTTCTGGGGATTTTTTTTGGAATTAATAAGGAATTATGGACCAAAGACCTACTGCAGAAGGGGTCCCAGGTGGCCACATGGCACCTGCCCCCCCCCCCCCCCCCCCCCGGTGTGCGCCCCCATGCCATGTGGGCCCCTGGTTGCTCCCCTGACCTTACGTCCAGGCCTATAAATTCACATCTTCGGAGAAATAAATCAGGGAGGAAGAATTATCGCGTTTCATGAGACGAAACCGCCGCCACCTCCTATTCTTCATCGGGAGGCCAGATCTAGAGCTCGTTTGGGGCTCCGGAGACGGGGATCTTCGATCTTCGTCATCACCAACCTCTCTTCATCGCCAATTTCATGATGCTCCTCACCGGGAGTGAGTAATCTCTTCGTAGGCTCGCTTGTTGGTGTAGGGGTTGGATGAGATCGATCATGTAATCGAGTTAGTTTTGTTAGGGCTTGATCCCTAGTACCCACTATGTTCTGAGATTGATGTTGCTATGACTTTGCTATGCTTAATGCTTGTCACTAGGGCCCGAGTGCCATGATTTCAGATCTGAACCGTTTATGTTCTCACCAATATATTTGTGTTTTAGATCCGATCTTGCAAGTTGTATGCACCTACTATGTGTTATGATCCGCATCCCCCAGGGTGACAATAACTGGGATTCTTTCCGATGATTACCGTAGTTTGAGGAGTACATTTATTCACTATGTGTTAATGCTTTGTTCTGGTTCTCTATTAAAAGGGGACCTTAATATCCCTTAATTTCCTTATGGACCCCGCTGCCACGGGAGGGTAGGACAAAAGATGTCATGCAACTTCTTTTCCATAAGCACGTATGACTATTTACGGAATGCATGCCTACAGTGTATTGACGAACTGGAGCTAGTTCTGTGTCACCCTAGGTTATAACTACTATATGATCGATATCATCCAACACACCCATCATCATCGATCCAGTGCCTATGATTTTTCACATATTGATACTTTCTAACTTACTACTGTTGCTGCTACTGTTACTCTCGCTACAAATCTGCTACTGTTACCGTTACTATTACCATTGCTACTTTTGTTACTCGCTTTCAAACTGTCATATTATCTTGCTACTAATCACTTTGCTATAGATATTTAGTCTCCAGGTGTGGTTGAATTGACAACTCAACTGTTAATACTTCCAAGTATTCTTGGGCTCCCTTTGTGTCGAATCAATAAATTTGGATTGAATACTCTACCCTCAAAAACTGTTGCGATTCCCTATACATGTGGGTTATCAAGACCTTTTTATGGCGTTGTTGCCGGGGAGCATAGCAATATTTGTGTAGTCACTTGGAATTTATATCTGTTTGCCACTATGAAGAATCTTAAGGATGACAGAACCAAATTTTTTCCCTCTACTACGAGGACAGGTAAGGAACTGCCATCTAGCTCTGCACTTGATTCACCATCTATTTTGCGTAAGCTTGCGACACCACCACCTGCTATGTCTCATGTTATTGATGATGCCACTTCTGCTATGAATGATGCTAGTACTATGCTTGATACTACTGTGCCTCTTGGTGATTTTCTTGATGAACAACTTGCTAAGGCTAGAGAAATTGAGAAAGCCAAGAGTGCTGAAACTCTTGAGAATCTCGATTCACCTTTATTGCTTCGTCCTGTTGTTAGAGCTGAAATACCTGATGAACATTGCTTAGATAAAGAAACTGCTTTAGCTATTCTTGATTGCAATAGTAGAGAAGAAGCTTTAGAATTGCTTGCTGTGTTGAAAGAAATATCTATGAGGGAGAGGATGAAGTGTGATCCTAAGTTTGCTACCTCTCCCATCTTTATCACTGATAAGGATTATGAGTTCTCTGTTGATCCTGAGTTGATTACTTTGGTTGAGTCTGATCATTTCTATGGTACTGAATCTGAAACTGTTGTGGCACATCTTACTAAGTTGAATGATATTGCTACTCTTTTTGCTCATGAGGAAAAGATTCGTTACTATTATATTCTTAAGTTGTTCCCTTTTTCATTAAAGGGAGATGCTAAAGCTTGGTACAATACTCTTACTCCTGGTTGTATGCGTAGTCCCCAGGATATGATTTACTACTTCTCTGAAAAATATTTCCCTGCTCATAAGAAACAAGCTTCCTTGCAGGAAATATTTTACTTTGTGCAGGTTGAAGAGGAGAGTCTTCCACAAGCTTGGGGGAGGCTTCTCTAGCTACATAATGCTTTGCCAGATCATCCTCTGAAGAAAAATGAAATACTTGATATCTTCTATAATGGTATAAATGATGCTTCTAGGGACTACCTAGACAGTTGTGCTGGTTGTGTTTTCAGGGAATGAACCTTCACTCAAGCGGAGGAATTATTAATGAATATATTGAAGAATGATAATGATTGGACACTTCCTGAACTACCGCCTCAACCTACTCAAAAGAAGAGGGGTATTCTAATTCTTAGTCCCGAAGATATGCAGGAAGCAAAGCAATGCATGAAGGAAAAATGTATTAAAGCTGAAGATGTTAAGAATTTACCACCTATTGAAGAAATACATGGGCTCAATACACCACCACCTCCACAGGTGGTAAAGGTAAATTCTTTGTTAAAGTTTAATGAAAAAGATGTTCCTTATGGTAAAACTTCTCATCAGTGCTATCTTGAGTTTGATAATTATATTGGAAAGCAAAATTATTTCAATGCTCGTGTCATGAAACAGCTAGAACATAATGCTCATGCTATTAATCGTTTGAGTGATTTATTGTTTAGAATTGTCAGTGATGTTAAAGGAGTTTGTAAGCATGCTTCTATGGTTCAAACTCAGTTAGAACAAGTTGCTAAATCTCAAAGTGATTTGCTTATTGACATGAATAGAAATATGCATGATCATGCTGTTAGAGTTATGACGAGGGGTGGTAGGATGACCCAGGAGCCTCTTTATCCTGAGGGACACCCCAAGAGAGTTGAACATGACTCTCAGAGAGCTAATGTTGATGCTCCTACTTCTTCTAAAAAGAAGAAGAAAAAGAAAAATGATAAGACTTTGCATGCTTCTAGTGAACCGGAGGTAGAAAAACCTCTTGATGTTAATCTTGATGTTTCTATTTCTGATGTTGAAACACAATCAGGTGATGAACATACACCTGATGCTACTAATGAGGTTCTTGCAGATGCTCAGCCAGAAAATGTTGGAGAGCCAGATAATGATATTGACATTGAACCTGCTAAGGATCTTGATAACCCACAACCTAAAAACAAAAGGTATGAGAAAAAGGACTTTGTTGCTAGAAAGCACAGTAAGCAAAGAGAACCATGGGTTCAAAAACCAACGCCTTTTCCTCCTAAGCCTTCCAAGAGTAAGGATGAGGAGGACTTTGAGCATTTTTTTAAAGTACTTAAACCTGTTGTTTTACGTACTCGCTTGATTGATATCTTGAAAATGCCTCCTTACGCTAAGTATATGAAAGATATTGTTACTAACAAAAGAAAGATTCCTGAGGCTAAAATTTCTACTATGCTTGCTAATTATTCTTTTAAGGATGGTGTTCCTAAGAAATTGGGAGACTGAAGTATACCAACTATACCTTGTTCCATTAAAAGAAATTATGTTAGAACTGCCTTATGTGATTTGGGAGCCGGTGTTAGTGTTATGCCTTTCTCTTTATATAAAAGACTTGAGTTGAACAAACTCACTCGTACTGAGATTTCTTTGCAGATGGCTGACAAGTCAACAGCCATTCCTATCGGTATTTGTGAGGACATGCCCGTTGTGGTTGCGAATGTTACAATCTTAACAGACTTTGTTATACTTGATATGCCCGAGGACGATAACTTATCGATTATCCTTGGAAAACCCTTCTTAAATACTGCAGGGGCTGTTATTGATTGCAACAAAAGCAAAGTCACTTTTCATGTTAATGGTAATGAGCACATGGTGCATTTTCCGAAGAAACAATTTCAAGTGAATGGTATTAATGTTATCGGAAAAACTCCTACTATCACTACTGGAAGCTTTCAACTACCTATTCCTACTATCAAAAAGAAATATGAAATAATTATGGTAGGGGATATGCCTGTCCCCATTGAGGTAACTTAGTGTTCTCGCAACAATTCTTCGGTTTCATGTTAATTGAAAGGGGTTATTAATAAGACTTGATCAACCTTATTAATGGATTATTTTTGAGAGGCATGAGCTTGATGAATTTAGCAAGCACAACTTTTTGTAACCAACTCTTATTCTCTATTTTTATCAGTTAAATAAAATAAAAGGCCATGTTTTTCCTGTTTTCTGAATTTTTTGCGCAGTAAAAAAGTGCCCAGAAATGAAAGTGCTCAGATTGTCTTGAAATTTTTACATGATTTTTTAAAGAATATATTAGAATTTTTGGCATAAAAATTAGTGCAGAAGAGCACCCTGGGTGGCCACATGGCACCAGGGCGCCCCCCCCCCTGGGGAGCGCCCCTGTGCCATGTGGGCCACCCAGGGGCCCCCTCACTTATCCCTTCCACCTACCTCCTTCTTCTACCTTAGAATAAAATCTTGCCCAGCTCTTGCCTGCGTTCTAGCTCTTCTTGCTGTGATTTTCGATCTCCTTGCTCGGAACTCCGTTTTCAAAACTGTTTTGAGGAATTGCTCCTTGGTATGTGACTCCTCCATTGCTCCAATAAGTTTTTGTTTTAGTGATTTATATTTTGCATATTTAGCTACTCTTGGTGTCACAGAAAATGAGCTTCCATGTTGAATTCTTTGAGAGCTAAGTAGTATGAATGCTTGATATGGCCTCTAGACATTTGTATGAGTAGTTCCTATCAATTTTGTGAATTTTTGTTAACATCTTTTTGTGGACCAAAAATTTTCAGGAATTTATTTCTAGGAAAATAAACTTCCTTCTGAGGAGTTCCTCTAGAAGGAAATCCACGGAGGCATCCTCAAGCTCAAGCTCTGCGCATCCATCCTATGAAGAGCCGCTAGCAAGTTCAGTGAGAGGTGCAGAAAGACAAGGATGCCGATGGTCGTGTACAGATTTTATGTTGGGGGCGGGAATTAAAGAGGAGTTTGATGAATATATTCATAATGCCGACCTCACCGCGTACATGGCAGATAAGCCCGATCTGTACCTTCACCTTACCCATTCCTTTACTCAGTGTTTTTCGTACTACGTCGCACCTCTAGAGTTTCGTTTTGCCTTTATGATGATCTCCACAGTCTATCTCTAGAAGAATTATGTTTTGCTTGCAAACTTCCATACTGGGGGTCGCTAAACGAACCACCTACAGATGAGTACTCATTGTTTTTTAGCAGCCTTTGCTGTGGTGAGGATAGGGGGGTTACACAAGATAGAATTCTCAGTATCCAGTTTCCTGCTATTCGCTATTTTGCACTTTTTAATGCAAAATGCATTGCTGGCAAACAGGATTGTAGTGCACTTTGTGCCCCTGATCTGAGCATTATCCATATTGCTTTGACTGGTGAGAAGCATTATAATTTGGGTGTCATTGTAGCACATAGGTTGCAACGCAACGCGAATAATGGAGATTTATATGGACGAATTTATGCTTCACGTGTAGCTGCACACTTAGAGATCCCTCCAAAGTTCAATGACACCATTGTACCTTACAAATACTTGAACTTTGCCACTATGCGTGCACATAGATTTGTGAAGTCAGACACACGCACGTATGAGTATAATTTGATTTTTAACAAATATGACCCTGTGTATGTGCTTTTTCCTGCACCTCCTCTCTTTGATTTTCAGGCTATGGTAAGGTATTCTTTGATGAAGAGCGAGGCGCAAGAGTACAATGCAGAAATTTAGGCTGCCCGTCAAGCTGAGGAGGCTGCCCAGCAGGCTTCTTCGAGCTACCACCTCGACTATTATCCAGGACAGGGATGGCAGTAGACCAAGCTAGGCCAAAAGGCTAAAGCTTGGGGGAGTACGTATTTTCCACTGACATTTTATTCATGCTCATACATTTCACTCTAGTTGTCGGTGCTCATACGTTTTCATTGTATTATCCATGTTAGTTTTATTTTCTCGCTTTCTTCTTGCATGTTTGAATTTTTTTGAGAAAATCCAAAAACATAGTTAGCTTCTTTTTGGTTTTTGCTTCTTAGCTTAATTAGTTGTAGTCTCTAAAAATAAAAAACCCAAAAAGATTTCTCGATTCTACCTTTGCTTGTTGGGAGCTTTCCCATGTAAATAGTTTTTCTCATTTTTGTTTTTCTTTCTTTAATTTGCCTTCTTCAAGAAAAACCAAAAACTCCAAAAATATTTCAGTGTGTTTCTCTGAATTTCTTTTCTTTTGGTTGAATTCTTATAAGGAGAAGACCATGATGAAAATGTTTTGTGGCTCTCATATGCTTTATTGATGATCTAATAGAGAGCCCATATTACCTTGTCTTATCCTTTGAATAAAATGTTGCAGATTCCAGCTCAGTCCATGGCACCCTTGCACTATTATTATTTCCATACCATTCGATTGTGCAAGTGAAAGGCAATAATGATGATGATTTGGTGGAGTGACCGTGGTGAGGAAAAGCGTGTATGAACTCAACCTGTTCTTGTCTTTATGAATGTGTTTAGATTGATGTCCCTGATTCAACATATTATGATCAAACATGTTTGTGATGACAATTGGAGATTATAGTTGTTCATACCATGCTTAAGTAGCTAGAGGGTTGATAATGATTTACCATGGATGTCAACATGCACTTAAAATGATTGTGATGTAGTATGATGATATGGTATCCTCCTCTGAATGTTTCAAGTGACTTTACTTGGCACACGCTTATGCATGTAGTTGAATCAAAACCAACATAGCCTCTATGATATTTACGTTCATGGTGCTGATATGCTACTCATGCTAGTACTCAATATTGATTGTGCATAATGTATGCTCATGACCATATTCGCTCTCTGGCTGGTCGCTTCCCAATCTTATTGCTAGCCTTCACCTGTACTAAGCGGGAATGCTGCTTGTACATCAAAACCCTGTAAAACCTAAGTTGTTCCAGATGAGTTCACCATATCTACCTATATGCGGTATTACCCTGCAGCCACAAGTAAATTTGCATGTGCCATCTCTAAATCCCTTCAAATGAACATCTATTTTATGTGCCTGGACCACTCATGGAGCAACAGGGGGCAGTCAATATCTTCTATGCTAAGTGAGTTATTCTCAGATGAGTGTTTATTGAGTTGTTATCGCATGAGAAAAGGGTGGTAATCGGGATTCCCAGTCCCAAACTCAAATTGCAAATAATAAAACATACTCCCCCGGACTGTTGTTGGTATGGAGGGCACCCGAGGATTCGGTTAGCCATGGCTTGTGATTGAGGGTGGAGGGGGAGTAAACTTTACTTTTATCGCTTGGGAACCGCCACTAATTTGTTTAGCATGGAAGATATTGAAAAATCTCGGTCGTGACGTTGACAGGAAGGGCATGCCACCCAAAATTGAATTTTATCTCTGTTTTAAAACTTTGAGCTCTGGCACCTCTGCAAATCCCTGCTTCCCTCTACGATGGGCCCATCTATTTACTTTTGTTGTTGAGTCATCACCATCTCAAACAAGCACCAGACTTGAGAGCACTATTGTCATTCTCATGCATTGTGTGTAGTTAATCGTTGGGTGCATCATGACTGGATCTTTGTTGCCATGAATTACAATGTTTAGTCGCTGCTTGAACTTTGGAGGTGCTCTACATTTATGTTTTGCGGTCTGAGAAAGGGCTAGCCAGATACCATCATTGTCATATTATATCACGATTGTTTTGACAAAGTGTTGGCATTTGAGATACTTTATTATTGCTCTCTAGTCGATTATGCCATTGATATGAATGAATATGATTTCTAAGAGTTATCATTAGTGTGGTTAGTTATAATCTTTGCTGAAAACTTGGATGTTGTTTAAATGTATTCATAAGCACCAGAACAAAAAAGAGTTTGTAAAAGTTTTTTCTTTATCACTATCAGTTTACCAACTGAATTGCTTGAGGACAAGCAATGAGTTAAGCTTGGGGGAGTTGATACGTCTCCGTCGTATCTACTTTTCCAAACACTTTTGCTCTTGTTTTGGACTATAATTTGCATGATTTGATTGGAACTAACCCGGACTGACGCTGTTTTCAGCAAAATTGCCATGGTGTTGTTTTTGTGCAGAAATCAAAGTTCTCAGAACTGAACGAAACTTCTGGGGATTTTTTATGGAATTAATAAGGAATTATGGAGCAAAGACCTGCTGCAGAAGGGGTCCCAGGTGGCCACATGGCACCTGGGCGCCCCCCCTGGGGCGCGCCCTAGTGCTATGTGGGCCCCTGGTGGCTCCCCTGACCCTACCTCCAGGCCTATAAATTCACATCTTCGAAGAAAAAAAATAGGGAGGAAGAATTATCACGTTTCACGAGATGGAGCCGCCGCCACCTCCTATTCTTCATTGGGAGGCCAGATCTCGAGCCCGTTTGGGGCTCCGAAGGGGGGAATCTTTGATCTTGGTCATCACCAACCTCTCTTCATTGCTAATTCCATGATGCTCCTCACCGGGAGTGAGTAATCTCTTTGTAGGCTCGCTGGTCGGTGTAGGGGTTGGATGAGATCGATCATGTAATCGAGTTAGTTTTGTTAGGGCTTGATCCTTAGTATCCACTATGTTCTGAGATTGATGTTGCTATGAATTTGCTATGCTTAATGCTTGTCACTAGGGCCCGAGTGCCATGATTTCGGATCTGAACCGTTTATGTTTTCACCAATATATTTGTGTTTTAGATCCGATCTTGCAAGTTGTATGCACCTACTAGGTGTTATGATCCGCATCCCCCAGGGTGACAATAACTAGGATTCTTTCCGGTGATTAACGTAGTTTAAGGAGTACATGTATTCACTATGTGTTAATGCTTTGTTCCGGTTCGCAATTAAAAGGAGGCCTTAATATCCCTTAGTTTCTTTATGGACCCCGCTACCACGGGAGGGTAGGACAAAAGATGTCATGCAAGTTCTTTTCCATAAGCACGTACGACTATTTACGGAATGCATGTCTGCATTGTATTGATGAACTGGAGCTAGTTCATTGTCGCCCTAGGTTATAACTGCTATATGATCGATGTCATCCAACACACCCATCATCACCGATCCAGTGCCTACGATTTTTCACATATTGATACTTGCTAAGTTACTACTGTTGCTGCTACTGTTACTCTCACTACAAATCTGCTACTGTTACCGTTACTATTACCATTGCTACATTTGTTACTCGCTATCAAACTATCATATTATCTTGCTACTAATCACTTTGCTATAGATATTTAGTCTCCAGGTGTGGTTGAATTGACAACTCAACTGCTAATACTTCCAAGTATTCTTTGGCTCCCATTCTGGCGAATCAATAAAATTGGGTTGAATATTCTACCCTCGAAAACTGTTGCGATCCCCTATACTTGTGGGTTATCAACTACCTTTGAAAGATGTATGACTGCCATCTTTGTAGATTTTTGCGAGAAAATTGTGAAGTCTTTATGGATGAGTTTTCTATTTATGGAACTTCTTTCGATAATTACTATAACAACATTAACAAAGTTTTGCAGATATGTGAGGAAACTCAACTTGTCTTGAATTGGGAGAAGTGTCACTTCATGGTAAATGAAGGTATTGTTCTTGGGCATAGGATATCTGCTAGAGGTACTGAAGTTGATAGAGCTAAAATTGCAGCTACTGAGAAAATGCCATGCCCTAGGGATGTTGGAGGTATAAGAAGTTTTCTTGGTCATGATGGCTTTTATAGAAGGTTCATTAAAGACTTTTCAAAGATTTCTATGCCGCTTACCAACCTTTTACAAAAGATATACATTTTTCATTTGATGACGACTGTGTAGAAGTCTTTGAAATTTTATAGAAAGCTTTAATTACTGCTCCTATAATTCAGCCACCTGATTGGAATTTGCCTTTTGAAATAATGTGTGATCCTAGTGATGTGACATCCGCTGGTAATATGCTACAGTTAACTTCCACTAATTATGCCAAGTCATCATGGTTTGCAAAGCATGATCATCATTGGAATCATATCTCATTTCAAATTCCACTTCAAAATGGAATTCAAATTTGAAGTGAAAATAAAAGTTGACCAAATCCGAAAACTAATTAGTTCCTAATTTTGGAAATATTCCATAGCTAATTATGTTAAGGAAAACAACATCACTGAAATTCCTAGAATGCCGCTAACAACAATAACAGTACCAAAACAGCACCCTTTTAGCTCATTTTAAAATAAACATAATTCAAATGAAATCTTTTTGGTCCCAAACTTTTTGTGTCAGTTCGGTAAAATACCAAGTAATTTTGAGCTAAATTTCATATTAAGGAAAACTCATTTGGTAGCTCAAATTAATGCAAAATAGAAAGGAATAAAGAAAGCTGAAAAAGAAAAAGGCAAAAGAAAGCATTGCACTGTTGGGCTGGACCGCAAATGCACAGTGCACGGCCCAGCTAAACAGCGCTGTCGTCGTCCTCCTCCGTCTCTCTCCTATGCATGTCAGTGCCGCGCGCGCCCGAGCCGCTGATGGGTAGCTGTCGGCCATCCCACGGCTATGGACGGGGATAAGGTCGACGCCCTCGCGCCCCCATCATCTCCACCTCACTCCCCCGATGCCGTCGTCGCCATGGATCGCCTCGCCGCGGTGGCCACTGACCTCCCTGCCACCTAGGACTGTCCCAGGAGCTTCGCCAACCACCTCTACTTCCTCTCCGCCCATCAGCTCAAACTCGAAGCCCCGGCATCGAGCGGATCAAGCCTTCTTCCATCTTCGGACGCTGGAGCTCCTACAGCAAATGCCGCCGTTTTGCTGCTCCTAAACCACCCCCGGGCCTCCTTGCGTCCTCACGGTGAGCACCCACATCAAACCCCTCTCCAAGCGCTGCATTTCATCGCCCGTAGCCATAGTGGCCGCCATGCCCGAAGCTCGCTGCCGCCGTCCATGTCGCCGCCGTGCTCGCAATCACCCCCACTTTCGCCTGAGCATGCAGGCGTGCTCTTGGTATCCCCAGGAGGCCAACGCACCCCCCGCACGCTTGGCCGTGCCCTGTAGCAATGTCTTCGAGATCGCCCGACTCCGGCCACCGCTCTTGCTGGTCGCCACCGTCGCTATGGACCTCCTCGGCGCATACCTCCGCCACCATTGGACGCGGCATGTCCGCTCGTTCGAACACGCCGTCGCGCGCGTCTAATGGCCTCGGTAGACGAAACCCGATGGCCTCCCGAGCCCCTCCACCGTGTTTGACATCACCGGAGCGTCGCCACCGGCGCGCCACCATGCCCGTGTCGCTGACATGTGGGCCCGCATGATTAGCAGTGGTGATCAGAAGTTAAACAGCCACTGACAACCGGGCCCCACAGGAGCTAATTAGCTCTATTTAAAATAAATCCTAATAATTAACTAGTGTATGACATGTGGGCCCAATGCACTGTTTAAGTGGATAAGATTTGGGTTAGTATAACAGTCAGTGACAGGTGGGACCCGCTGGTCATGTTGACTAGTCAATGTTGCCCAGTCAACTGCTGACTGGGCAGTTGACTGGCCCCACCGGTCAGCCTCTGGGTGCACTTCTATGTGCACTCAGCTAGGTGCATTTAGCATTTTGCTATTTATTTTCGAAAATTAAAAATAAACCCAGTAATTCCAGAAAATCATTTAAACTTTGAAAAATCATATAAAATAAATCGTAACTCAGATGAAAATAATTTATATATGAAAAATGATCAGAAAAATATAACGGATCTGAATATGTCATCCACATATCTGTGAGACCCCTCTAACATATCGAACATTGAACTGTCGCTGCCAAATCAGCTAAATGAATAATGATTCAAGTTGGGAAAATATTCCCGAATATTTTCCCACTTCATCCAAAATACCTCGTGATGCATTAGAACACCCCTAGCCCAGCATTTTGCCATGCCGTGCATTGTGTTGCATTTGTATGCTTTATATTTATTGTTTCTCCACTCTCCTTCTCTGGTAGACCCCGAGACTGCTGACGAACCCGAGTACGACTACGCCCCTGACGATCATACCCTCTCTGCAGAGCTTCCAGGCAAGCAAACCCCCTTGATCATTCTGATATTGCCCATTCCTTCTCTCTTATGCTTGCATTAGATTTTTGCTACTGTTGTTATTCCGGTAGCTCCTATTCTAATGCATAGCCCGTTTTTGATAACCTGCTGTTGATACTTTACCTGTTATCCTATATGCTTAGTATAGGTATGTTAGTACCCCATTTGTGGCCCTACGCCCTTGTCCTGGTTGCCATGCTTGTTATCTGGGTGATCCGAACAAGTTGGTCATTGTATCGAGGCCCGAGGCCAACTTTAGACCCATGCAGTTGTATGACTCTGCAGAGTCGCACCAAGCGTGATATTACTAAGGGTCATTCGTCATAGTCATTCTCGTTGATGAATCTGCAGTGCAGCCCATCTGGGGTGATCATACTGACAGTGATTCCTCGTATTTCACCCCGATGATGTCTCGGTCGTGCAGCACATCAAATGTGAATTCATCGAGGGTGATTCCTCCGATTTGCCTTCATGGTATGGACCTGAGTCACGACTTTCCCCTTGTTAAAGACGGGTCGGCCCCAAGGGCACCCGCGAGAGATATCGAAATTGTGGCAGAATGTCGGGGTAGGTGGAGATCACCTAGGAGAGAGGTGGGCCTGATCCCTGGTCGTGGTCCGCGAGTTACTAAGTCGGAGCGACAGGAGCCCTGTTCATGTCCGTGAGCTACTAATAATACGACTAATGGATTTGGCTATTTGATATGAGTTGGCCATTGGCCTATACGCACTAACTACCATGCATGATTATGGTATATGGGGCCCTCGGCGTCGTACATTCTCCCGAAACGTCTATCAGACGTCACTGGGGCGCGCCCCTGTGCCATGTGGGCCCCCTCTACGTCCTTTTGCCCCACTTCCACCTCTATAAATTCAGAAGAATTCCAAAAACCCTAGTGGAGCAGATGAAACACTTTTTCCACTGCAGCAAGTCTCTATTCTCGCGAGATCCCATCTGGAGGCCATTTCCGGTACTCCGCCGGAGGGGGAACTCATCACGGAGGGGCTCCACATCAACCTTGCTGCCTCTCCGATGATGCGTGAGTACTTCACCATAGACATACGGGTCCGTAGGTAGTAGCTAGATGGCTCTCTCTCTCTCTCTTTATGTTTCTCAATACAATGGTCTCCATGATCTTCATGGAGATCCATCCGATGTAATAACTTTGTGCGGTGTGTATGTTGGGATCCGATGAATTGTGAGTTTATGATCAGATCTATCCTTGTTTTATTTGAGTTCTTCTCTGATCTCTTTTATGCATGATCTAGAATAGCCTTGTCTTTCTTCTCCGAAGTTTTGGTTTGGTTTGGCCAACTAGATTGGATCTTCTTGCAATGGGGAGAGGTGCTCGGTAATGGGTTCGATCTTGTGGTACTCAGTCCTAGTGACAGAAGGGGAGTTGACACGCAAGTATTGTTGCCATTAAGGATAACAAGTTGGGATGAATTCTTATTTGCGTTTATCTTAACCACAGCATGTCATCGTTCTTTATGCATTACTTCGTTCTTATGGACTTAATACACTAGATGCAAGCTGTATAGCGGTCGATGTGTGAAGTAATAGTAGTAGATGCAGGCAGGAGTCGGTCTACTTGTTTTGGATATGATGCCTATATCATGATCATTGCCTTGGATAGCGTCATAATTATTTGCTCTTCTATCAATTGCCCAAGAGTAATTTGTTTACCCACCGTATGCTATTTTCCTGAGAGATGCCTCTAGTGAACTCTACGGTCCCCGGGTCTACTTTTTTCATAAGATCTATCTTGTTTTCTTATACAAAAATACCAAAAAAATATTTGCTGCATATTTTTTACCTTTTATTTATTTATTTATCAATCTATCATTTACCTTTTAACTCATTACTTAGCCATCGAGAGATTGACAACCCCTCATTTGCGTTGGTGCGAAGGTTTGCGTTTTGTGTGCAGGTGTTGTTTACGTGGTGTTGCTTGGTTCTCCTACTGGAATGATAACCTTGGTTTCTTAACTGAGGGAAATACTTACTCTACTATGCTGCATCATCCTCTCCTCTTCGAGGAGAAAAATCCAACATAGTCTACAAGTAGCAGGAAGAATTTCTGGCGCCATTGCCGGGGAGACATCATCAACATTACCAAGTACCTACACTCTCAACACTTACCTTTGCATTTACTTTATTTCCCATTTGCCTCTCGTTTTCATCTCCCCCACTTCTAAAAAAAAATTTACAAAAATATTTGTTTTCTCTTTTGCCACTCTAATTTTCCTCTTTTCCTTCGCCTTTTTTTCGTTTACTTTTATTCGCTTGCTCTCTTTCTACGTAGACATCATGTCTCAAGAAAACACCAAATTGTGTGACTTTTCCAACACCAATAATGAAGATTTTATTACCACTCCTATTGCTCCCGCAACTAGTGCGGAATATTTTGACACAAATGCCACCTTATTGAATCTTGTTATGAAAGATCAGTTTTCTGGAAATCCTAATGAGGACACGGCATCACATCTCAACACTTTTGTTGAGTTGTGTGACATGCAAAAGAAAAAGATGTGGCCAATGATTTTGTCAAGTTGAAATTATTTCCGTTTTCTTTGTGAGATCGTGCTAAAATTTGGTTTTCTTATTTGCCTCGCAATAGCATTAATTATTGGGATAGATGCAAAGATGCTTTTATTACTAAGTATTTTCCTCCAGCAAAATTCATCTCTCTCCGAAACCAGATTATGAACTTTAAGCAACTCGATCATGAACATGTTGCGCAATCTTGGGAGAGAATGAAATTGATGCTGAGAAATTGCCACACAAATGGTTTGAATTTGTGGATGATTATCCAAAAAAATTATGCTGGCTTGAATTTTGTTTCTCGAAATCTTTTGGATTCCGCCGCGGGTGGAACTTTTATGGAAATTACTTTGGGTGATGCTACTAAGTTGCTTGATAACATTATTGCTAATTACTCCCAATGCCATACCGAAAGGGCACCTACTACCAAAAAGGTGAATGGCGTTGAGGAGATTAGCACTTTGAGTGATAAAGTTAATGCGCTTGTTAAGTTGGTTGCTAGTAAGAATGCCTCTATTGATCCTAATGATTTGCCTTTATCTACTTTGATTGAACAAAATAGTGATCCTATAGATGTGAATTTTGTTTCTCATAGTAATTTCAATAATAATGCTTATAGAGGAAATTTCAATTCTAGGCCTTATCCTGGAAATTCCTCTAATGTTTTTGGAAATCCTTATGGTAATTCTTCCCATAATAACCAAAGTATACCCTCTGATTTTGAAAATAGTACGAAGGAATTTATCAATGCTCAAAAGGCATTCAACACTTCAATAGAAGAAAAGTTGAACAAAATTGATGAATTATCTAAGAGTGTTGATAGACTTTCTCTTGATGTGGAAAACCTCAAGGCAAAACCTTTGCCTTCGAGAGTTGATATTAATGAATCAATTAAGGCTATGTATGTTTCTATTGATGAAAGTAAGAAGAGAACCGCTATGTTGAATGCTAAGCGGGAATTGCTAGAAAAAGCCTCTCTTACTAATTTTCGTAGCAATTAGGATGAAAATGTTAAGATGATTGGTGTGTCTTCTATTGATTCTTTGTTTAGTAATGTTAATCTTGTTGGCAAGGAGACTGAAGAGGAGTCAACTTCAGATAGAGGGCGTCTCCATGATTCGGAGGGTCAAAATATTGATGCTAAAATTGTTGAAAGTGGGTTTGAAGAGGTTAAAACTTTAGCTAGTAATACACCCACTATCTTGGATTGCTATAACTTTAATTATGATAGTTGTTCTTTGGTTGAGTGTATTTCTTTATTGCAGTCTTTGTTGAACTCACGAAATGCTTACGAACAAAATAAGGCTTTTACTAAACACATTGTGGAAGCCTTAATGAAAGCTTTGGAAGAAAAACTTGAGTTAGAAATTTCTATTCCTAGGAAGTTGTATGATGAGTGGGAGCCTACTATCAAAGTTAAGATTAAAAAAATTGAGCGCAATGCTTTGTGTGATTTGGGTGCAAGTGTTTCTAAAATTCCAAAGTGTCTTTGTGATGTTCTCGGTTTTACCAATTTGGATGAGTGTTCTCTTAATTTACATTTGGTGGATTCTACTATCAAAAAGCCATTGGGGACGATCAATGATGTTATTATTGTAGCAAATATGAAGTATGTACCCGTGGAATTTATTGTTCTTGATATTGATTGCAATCCGTCTTGCCCCTTGATTCTTGGAAGACCGTTTTTACGCACTATTGGTGCGGTGATTGATATGAAAGAGGGAAATATAAAGTTTCAGTTTCCTTTAAAGAAAGGCATGTAACACTTCACGAGGACCAAAATAAAACCGCCCTATGAATCCATTATGAGGGCCACCTATGGAGTAAAATCCAAGGATGACAATACTTGATGTATTGCTTTATGCCTAGCTAGGGGCGTAAAACGATAGAGCTTGTTGGGAGGCAACCCAACGAATAAAATATTTTTTTTCCACTTTTTTGTTATGTTCTTTTTATTATCCTTTATTTTCCTATTTTTTAGTTGGTTTTTATATTTTAATTAGTGTTTGTGCCAAGTAAGACCTTTGGGATGATGTGGATGCTTGTGAATGTAATTCTGTAAAAAACAGAAACTTTGACGCCCAGTCCAGAATTTTTATAAATTCATTAGAGCGTCCAAAGAGTCTGAATTTTTAACATGTGATTTATATTCAAATTTTCCACGTTGTCCTAATTTTTCAGAATTTTTGGAGTTACAGAAGTATGGCTTTTAGACAGATTGCTACAGACTGTTATGTTTTTGACAGATTCTGTTTTCTATGCAATGTTTGCTTGTTTTGAAGAAACTATGAATTGTATCGGGGGGTGCAAGCCATGGGAAAGTGAGAACACAGTACCTATAATGCAAAATAAAATTGGAACGGGTTTTGAACAGTAATTATAGTAGTAATTTGTTTTGTTATACTAACGGATCTCAAGAAGGTTTTGTTGAGTTTTGTGTGATTGAAGTTTTCACGTTTTGGGTGTGACAACGATGGATGAAGGAACGAAGAGATGCAAAAGAGCTTGGGGATGCCCAAGGCACCCCAAGGTAATATCATAGGAGACTCAAGCATCTAAGCTTGGGGATGCCCCGGAAGGCATCCCCTCTTTCTTCTAACAACTATCGGTAACACACTTGAGGCTATATTTTTATTCATCACATGATATGTGTTTTGCTTGGAGCGTTTTGTATGATATGAGTCTTTGCTTTGTTTATTTTTAGTTTATCACAATCATCACCTCTGAACACATTTGCTTGAGATAGCTTCACGTCATCATGATTTGTTAGAATTGCTCTTTGTGCTTCACTTAAATTTGCTGAGCTAGGTGGTTGCTCTAGTGGTTCACTTCTATCTTTTTGAGCATGGTGGTGCTTTTGTTTTGAAGAAACTTGTTCTCTTGCTTCACTTATATCTTTTTGAGAATGCTAGAAATTTTATAGAAATATTGCTCTCATGCTTCACCTATATCTTTCTGAGAGTTTGAAAATAGTTATGGTAAAATGTACAAGCTATGAGCTTGGTCCCCATGTGATGAATATTCAAGAGGAATAATGAAAACTAGCATAAAAATTTTATTGGACATGAGAAAACTTGATTCTTTGCAATAGTTTTGAGATATGTGGATGATGATATGTGAGATATGTTCATGAGTAATTATGTTCTAGTATGAATAGTGATGTTAAGGTTTATGATTCCCTATGCAAGCATGTAAATTCAATAGTTATGCAATGAAGCTACATCCTACTTGTGGTGCATTATTCGTTGTTGGTTATGTTTTATGTATGCATGTGCATCATTATGGTTTCTTAGTAGGTCGCTTCTCAATCTTTTGCTAGCCTTCATTTGTACTAAGTGGGAATTCTGCTTGTACATCCATTACCTTAAACTTGTTTTGCCAATTGTATCTAGCATACCTACCTTTATACGGTATTTCAATGCCGTCCTAAGTAAATTTGCATGTGCCATCTCTAATAATTTTCAAATAAATTTCTCTTTTGTGTGTCTTATCGCTCATAAAGCGGTGAGGGGTGGCCGATGAATTACATGTTGGATATGTCATTCTCACGATGAGTGTCTATTCACTTGTCATTGCACGAGAGTGTGGCGGTAAAAGGGATGCCCAGTCCCAAAAATAAATTGAATTTCCTGGAATGTGTTGGTATGGAGGGCACCCGTGAATACGGCTAGCCATGGATTGTGAAAGGAAAGGTGGAAAAACAAACTCCTTCGGATGTGAATGGAAAAAAGGGACAAAAGTATCAAAACCATGGAACGATGATGGGGAGCAAAACTTTTATTTTCAGTTTGGGAACCTCCTATGATGTACCTAGCGTGGAAGGTATTGGGAACTCTAAGTCGTTCTTGTTGACGAGAAAAGCATGCCTCCCAAAATAATTTTTTCATCTCTTTTTAAAACTTGAGCTCTGGCACCTCTGTAAATCAATGCTTCCCTCTACGAACTAGGGGGTCATGTGATCATGTGTGTGCATGGAGTATGATTGATATTCGAGTGTGTTTCATGAATGGATCAATGATTGAGCATAATGGGCTAGGGATAATTTTCTTTCGCATTGTTATTTTGAAAGGCATGGTTGCTTGTTAGCATCACCTTAATATTTATGTCCTCATGTCAAATTATAGACTATTGCTTTGAATCATACAAGTCCTCATGTCTATGCTATGAAAATAACTTGATGAGTATCTTGGGTAGCAGTCCACAATCAAAATATGTTTTATCACTTTCCTACTCGAGGACGAGCAGGAGTTAAGCTTGCGGATGCTTGATACGTCTCCAACGTATCTATTATTTTTGCTTGTTCCATGCTATGATATTATTATCCTTGGATGTTTTTAATATCATTTCATACATTTTTATATCATTTTTGTGGACTAACCTATTAACTTAGTGCCTAGTGCCAGTTCCTGTTTTCTACCCTATTTTTGTTTTACAGAAAATCAATATCAGATAAGATCAAATCGTCCCGAAACTTTTTGGAGCTTTTTTTCTGGAGATAAGGATCAACGTCAACTTGGAAGCCAAGGAAGAAGCTTCTGGAGGGCCCCACATGGCACCAGGGCACGCCCCAGGGGGGCGCCCCTGTGCCATGTGGGCCCCCTCTGCGTCTTTGCCCTACTTCCTCCTCTATAAATTCAGAAGAATTCCAAAAACCCTAGGGGAGCAGATGAAACACTTTTTCCACCGCCGCAAGTCTCAGTTCTCGCGAGATCCCATCTGGAGCCCATTTTTGGTACTCCGCCGGAGGGGGAACTCATCACGGAGGGGCTCTACATCAACCTTGCCGCCTCTCTGATGATGCGTGAGTTGTTCACCATAGACCTACGGGTCCGTAGGTAGTAGCTAGATGGCTCTCTCTCTTTCTTTATGTTTCTCAATACAATGGTCTCCATGATCTTTATGGAGATCCATCTGATGTAATGACTTTGTCCGGTGTGTTTGTTGGGATTCGATGAATTGTGAGTTTATGATCAGATCTATCCTTGTTTTATTTGAGTTCTTCTCTGAGATCTTTTATGCATGATCTAGAATAGCCTTGTATTTCTTCTACGAAGTTTTGGTTTGGTTTAGCCAACTAGATTGGATCTTCTTGCAATGGGGAGAGGTGCTCGGTAATGGGTTCGATCTTGCGGTGCTCATTCCTTGTGACAGAAGGGGAGTTGACATGCAAGTATTGATTCCATTAAGGATAACAAGTTGGGATGAATTCTTATTTGCGTTTATCTTGACTACATCATGCCATCGTTCTTTATGCATTACTTCGTTCTTATGGACTTAATACACTAGATGCATGCTGGATAACGGTCGATGTGTGAAGTAATAGTAGTAGATGCAGGCAGGAGTCGGTCTACTTGTTTTGGATGTGATGACTATATACTGATCATTGCCTTGGATAGCATCATAATTATTTGCTCTTCTATCAATTGGCCAACAGTAATTTGTTTACCCACCGTATGCTATTTTCATGAGAGATGCCTCTAGTGAACTCTACGGCCCCCGGGTCTACTTTTATCATAAGATCTATCTTGTTTTCTTATACAAAAATACCAAAAAATATTTGCTGCATATTTTTTATCTTTTATTTATTTATCAATCTATCAATCTATCATATACCTTTAATCTCGTTACTTAGCCATCGAGAGATTGACAACCTCTCGTTTGCGTTGGGTGTGAAGGTTTGCGTATTGTGTGCAGGTGCTGTTTACGTGGTGTTGCTTGGTTCTCCTACTGGATTGATAACCTTGGTTTCTTAACTTAGGGAAATACTTACTCTACTGTGTTGCATCATCCTCTCCTCTTCGGGGATAAAAATCCAATGCAGTCTACAAGTAGCAGTTACCTAGTTATGCGTGCTTGTGTATTCGAGAGGCGCGCTTTGTCCCCGACTAGTCACGCAATGTGCAGGAGTGCTTAGGGCGATTGGCCCACGACCCCTTCGCACTTAGGATGTGGACCAGCATGCTGACCACTCTGCGGGGCCTAGTTTGGACTACGCCGTGTCGATCATCCTGATGGTGAGCATTACCTAGAAAAGTGTGTCCGAACAGGGGTAATCGAGCGTGTTGGGCTTTGTGGTGCACCCCTGCAAGAAATACAATCTATTCGAATAGCTGTGTCCATGGTAACAGGATGCTCAGACTTGTATCCTGATGTACTACAACTAGAACCAGATACTATCATAATAATTAACTGTTATGACTTGCTCCGGGATCTCTTTCTCGCAGGGTAGTCGAGGAAGGATCTCTGGGCATTGCTGTAATGTACATGTTACTATGTGACATTAGACATTACATTATACGCTACGCTCTTCTGAAACTGTAAGATGCTAGTCTTTGTTAAGACTTGGCTTTCTCCCTCTTCTATGGCATTTCTAAAGTATAGTCCACCGATATACCCCCTTCTTTGAAACCGATGCATACTAGCATAGATCTTATGTAAGTCTTGTGAGTACTTTGTATGAGTACTCACGATTTCTTTGCACCTTCTTTTCTTCAGCCCGGTTGCTGCAATCAGACATTGGAGACCAGGAGCCAGAAGATCTCGCGGGCGCCTACTACTAGATGGAGTTCACTGACGACCAGGAGTAGTCCGGAGGTCCCAGGCAGGAGGCCTGCGCCTTTTCAATAAGTTGTCATTGTTTTGCTCAGCCATCTTATGGCAAACTTGTTTCACTTCGTCTGTACCCAGACTTTTGTTTTTTGCTGACTTATGTATTCGGGTCCTCATGACCCTGGTTTGTAATATGAAGATTCATGTTTAATTTGTGTCGTAGAGTTGTGTTGTGATATACTACTGTGAGTCACCGATCTTGATCATGCATGCTGCATGTATGATTAGTGCATGACTGAGTTCGGGGGTGTTGATGATTGGCTTCGCGACATCATCTATGAAATGGAGTCTGCTAATGTCGCCCCTGCCAACTTTGTCACCTTTGCGTCATACTTTATGAAGTGTACCGCTACTCAATGGTGGGACAGTGCTACTTGTAAACTGCGTTGGATTTTTATCCCCGAAAAGGAGAGGATGATGCAGCACAGTAGAGTAAGTATTTCCCTCAGTTAAGAAACCAAGGTTATCAATCTAGTAGGAGAACCAAGCAACACCACGTAAACAGCACCTACACACAGAACACAAACCTTCGCACCCAATGCAAACGAGAGGTTGTCAATCTCTCAGCGGTCAAGAAACGAGATTAAACAATATATGATAGATTGATAGATTGATAAATAAATAAAAGATAAAATAGTGCAGCAAGTATTTTTGGTATTTTTGCATAAGTAAACAAGATAGATCTTATAATACAAGTTGACCCGGGGGCCATAGGATTCACTAGTGGCATCTATCTCAAGAAAATAGCATACGGTGGGTAAACAAATTACTGTTGAGCAATTGATAGAAAAGCAAATAATTATGTCACTATCTAAGGCAATGATCATGATATAGGCATCACAATCAAATCAAGTAGACCGACTCCTGCCTGCATCTACTACTATTACTTCACACATCGACCGCTATCCAGCATGCATCTAGTGTATTAAGTTCAAGAGAACGAAGTAATGCATTAAGAACGATGACATGATGTACTCAAGACAAAAGCATATAAGAATTCATCCAAACTTGTTATCCTTAATGGCAACAACACATGCGTATCAACTCCCCTTCTGTCACTAGGACTGAACAACGCAAGATTGAACCCATTACCGAGCACCTCTCCCCATTGCAAGATCTAGTCTAGTTGGCCAGACCAAACCAAAACTTCGGAGAAGAAATACAAGGCTATACTAAATCATGCATAAAAGAGATCAGCAAGAACTCAAATAAAACAAGGATATATCTGATCATAAACTCACAATTCATCGGATCTCAATAAACACACCACACAAAGTCATTACATTGGATGGATATCCATGAAGATCATGGAGACCGTTGTATTGAGATACAAAGAGAGAGAGGGAGCCATATAGCTACTACCTACGAACCCGTAGGTCTGTGGTGAACTACTCACGCATCATCGGAGAGGCAGCAAGGATGATGTAGAGCCCCTCCATGATGAGTTCCCCCTCCGGTGGAGTACCGAAAAAGGCCTCCAGATGGGATCTGGCGAGAACAGAGGCTTGCGGCGGTGGAAAAAGTATTTTGTGGACTCCCCTGGGGGTTTTGGAATTCTTCTGAATTTATAGTGGAGGAGGTAGGGCAAATGGAGCAAGGAGGGGCCCACACAACACTGGGGCGCACCCCCTCCCCCCCACCTGGGGCGTGCCCTGGTGTTGTGTGGGGCCCTCCAGTGTGATCTTCCTTGGCCTCCAAGTTCCTGGTGATCCTTATCTTCAATAAAAAAATCCACAAAAAGTTTCTGGACGATTTGATCTTATCTGATATTGATTTCCTGCGAAACAAAAACAGGACAGAAAACAGGAACTCGCACATAGCACTAAGTTAATAGGTTAGTCCCCAAAAATGATATAAAAATGTATAAAATGATAATGAAAACATCCAAGAATAATAATATCATAGCATGGAACAAGCAAAAATAATAGATACGTTGGAGACGTATTAGACAGCCACAGGCGTTCACTGCCTGTTGGAACAGTCATCACTTGGGTAGAGTTCCAGGCTACCTTCCATGCCCGTCACATTCCCCAGGGAATTATGGACAGGAAGAAGAGAGAGTTTCCCAACCTCACTCAGGGCAGCAAGACTGTGGATGCTTATCAGCGGGAGTTCATTGAATTATCCGGCTATGCTGAAGAAGATGTTGCCACTAATGCTCCTAGGCAGGGAAAGCTCCGTGATGGCCTGCACGTAGACATCAAGCTTGCACTCGTTGTTCAAGATTGTCCCAACTTCGCCACCCTGGTAAACAAGGCTATCCAGGTAGAGACAGGTCTGATGGAACACAAGGAGTCGCTCAAGTGCAACCGTGATGTTTGCTCATCTTCGGGCTCGTCAGGACAGAAGCATCGAGTGTGGATCCCCCACAATGTGTACCGCCAAGCTGCTCCTGCACCAAGGCCTTCTTATGCCGCACCTCATCTACCTCCTCCACCACCGAGACAGCTGAGAGTTCAAGCTGCACCACCCAATGCTACGGCTCCCTGTCAGAATGACGGACTATGCTACAAGTGTGGCTTCCCAGGTCACCGTGCCAAAGAATGTCGCCAGAACTAGAACAAACTCACACTTCCTTTAACTGGCCGTGGAATTAATCAGCCCCGTAATTATAATGCCAGACCTTCTGCTTATGGTCGTGGTCAGGCTAACCACATTGATATTGAAGAAACTCAGAATGAACCAACTATCGTGATTGGGTACACTTCTTGTTAACTCAGTACCAGCATCAGTTCTATTTGATTCGGGAGCATCTCATTCATTCATATCGGAAGCATTTGCATTAACGCATGACATCACATTTGAAAAGATGGACCTTCCTCTAGTTGTAAGCACCCCCAGGGCCCATTGTCATGCTAATATGGTTAGCCATAATGTAACCATTGAAATTGAAGGATTGGAATTCCTTGCCTCTCCCATCGTCCTAAAGTCTTCCAACATAGACCTCATTCTAGGAATGGATTGGCTGAAAGCCCATACTGCTTCCATCCACTATGCCACTAAAACTGTCCAGCTGCTACACCCTTCCGACCAGATAGTGAGCTACTCCACTCGAGTTATCCGAAATGCCGAAGCCCAGATATATGTTCTGAATGCATTGAAAGCTCACCTCTTGAGGGAATCAAGACCGTTCCAGTCATTCATGATTTTCAGGATGTCTTCCCAGAAGAACTTTCAGGAGTACCCCCTCTTAGAGCTGTCAAATTCGTCATCGACTTGAAACCAGGAACTACTCCTACTGATAAGCATCCTTATAAGATGCCGCCGCATGAACTCCTCGAACTTAAGGAGGAAATCGACAAATCGCTTCGCAAAGGCTTCATTCGCCCAAGTTCTCTGCTTGGGGAGCTCCTTCTCTCTTTGTTAAGAAGAAGGATGGAACTAATTGGTTGGTCTAGGATTATCGACTTATTAACCAGGCAACAATTCAGAACAAATATCCACTTCCCAGAATCAACGATCTTTATGATCAACTCATTGGTTCCTCAGTATTCTCTAAACTCAATTTGATGTTAGGATACCACCAGATCAGTGTTCGTGAAGAGGATATTCCGAAGAGAGCTTTTGTTACTCAATATGGTTCATACAAGTACACTGTCATGTCTTTCGGCTTAACTAATGCTCCAGCCACTTTCTCTCGATTGATGAATTACATCTTCATGGAATACCTCAACAAATTTGTCGTGGTCTATCTGGATGATATCCTAGTATTTTCCAAGAATGAAGAAGAACATGCCGAACATCTTCAGCTTGTACTGGAGAAACTTCGAGAACATCAGCTATATGCCAAATATTCCAAGTGTGAATTCTGGTTATCCGAAGTGACCTATCTAGGCCATGTGATTTCCAAAGATGGTATTGCTATTAACCCAGAACAAGTTTAGGCTATTCTTGAATGTACTCCTCCGCAGAATCTCAAGCAAGTCAGAAGTTTTCTCGGACTCGCTAGCTATTGCCGTCGTTTCATCGAGAACTTCTCAAAGATTGCAAAGCCATTGACTGACCTGCTCCACAAGGACAATAAGTTTGAATGGACACCTCAATGTCAAGAAAGTTTCCAGACACTCAAAGACAAATTGACTTCTGCCCCAGTGCTTGCTCCCCCAGATACTCTCAAGGACTTCATGATTTATTATGTTGCATCTCGCCAAGGATTAGGTTGTGTCCTGATGCAAGAGCGTAAAGTGATTGCTTATGGCTCTCGACAGTTGCGTCCGCACGAAGAGAATTACCCAATGCATGATCTCGAACTTGGAGCGGTTATATATGCTCTGAAGTTATGGCGATGATGTGTACTACACAACTTGTTCTTGTAGACTCGTGTTGGACCTCCAAGCGCGGAGTTTTGTAGGACAGCGGCAATTTTCCCTCAAGTGGACGACCTAAGGTTTATCAATCCGTGGGAGGCGTAGGATGAAGATAGTCTCTCTCAAGCAACCCTGTGCTACTTGTAGACTGCGTTGGATTTTTATCCCCGAAGAGGACAGGATGATGCAGCACAGTAGAGTAAGTATTTCCCTCAGTTAAGAAACCAAGGTTATCAATCCAGTAGGAGAACCAAGCAACACCACGTAAACAACACCTACACACAAAACGCAAACCCTCACACCCAACGCAAATGAGAGGTTGTCAATCTCTCGGCGGTCAAGTAACGAGATTAAATGGTATATGATAGATTGATAAATAAATAAAAGATAAAAAAGTGCAGCAAGTATTTTTGGTATTTTTGTATAAGTAAAAAAGATAGATCTTATGGTAAAAGTAGACCCGGGGGCTGTAGGATTCACTAGTGGCATCTCTCTCAAGAAAATAGCATACGGTGGGTAAACAAATTACTGTTGGGGAATTGATAGAAAAGCAAATAATAATGACGCTATCCAAGGCAATGATCATGATATACGCATCACAGCCAAATCAAGTAGACCGACTACTGCCTGCATCTACTACTATTACTTCACACATCGACTGCTATCCATCATGCATCTAGTGTATTAAGTTCATAAGAATGATGACATGATGTAGTCAAGAAAAAAGCATATAAGAATTCATAACAACTTGATATCCTTAATGGCAACAACACAAGCTTGTCAATTCCCCTTCTGTCACTAGGACTGAGCAACGCAAGATTGAACCCATTACCGAGCACCTCTTCCCGTTGCAAGAAGATCTAATCTAGTTGGCCAAACCAAACCAAAACTTCGGAGAAGAAATACAAGCCTATACTAAATCATGCATAAAAGAGATCAGCAAGAACTCAAATAAAACAAGGATCTGATCATAAAATCACAATTCATCGGATCCCAATAAACACACCGCACAAAGTCATTACATCAGATGGATCTACATGAAGGTCATGTAGACCTTTGTATTGAGAAACACAAAGAGAGAGAGAGAGAGCCATCTAGCTACTACCTACGGACTCGTAGGTCTATGGTGAACTACTCACGCATCATCAGAGAGGTGGCAAGGGTGATGTAGAGCCCCTCCGTGATGAGTTCCCCCTTCGGCGGAGTACCGGAGAAGGCCTCTAGATGGGATCTTGCAAGAACAGAGGCTTGCGGTGACGGAAAAAGTATTTCATGGACTCCCCTGAGGGTTTTGGAATTCTTCTGAATTTATAGTGGTGGAGGTAGGTCGGTTGGAGCAAGGAGGGGCCCACATGGCACTGGGGCGCACCCTGGTGCCATGTGGGGCCCTCCAGCATTATCTTCCTTGGCCTCGAAGTTCCTGGTGATCCTTATCTTTAATAAAAAATCCTCAACAAGTTTCAGGGCGATTTGATCTTATCTGATATTGATTTTCTGTAAAACAAAAACAGGGCAGAAAACAGGAACTAGCACTTGGCACTAAGTTAATAGGTTTGTCCCCAAAAATGATATAAAAAGGTATAAAATGATAATAAAAACATCCAAGAATAATAATATCATAGCATGGAACCAACAAAAATAATAGATACGTTGGAGATGTATCAAGTATCCCCAAGCTTAACTCCTGCTCGTCCTCGAGTAGGAAAGTGATAAAACATATTTTTGATTGTGGAATGCTACCCAACATTCTTCACATTACTTTCAGAGCATAGACATGAGGACTTGTATGATTCAAAGCAATAGTCTATAGGTTGACATGAAGACATAAATACTCAAGTGATGCTAACAAGCAACCATGCCATTCAAAATAACAATGCTAAAGAAAATTATCCCTAGCCCATTATGCTCAATCATTGATCCATTCATGAAACACACTTGAATATCAATCATACCCCATGCACACACATGATCACATGACCCCCTAGTTGGTGCTTTAATGAGAAGGATGAGACTCATCATAAAAATAAATAGAAAGGCCCTTCGCAGAGGGAAGCATTGATTTACAGAGGTGCCAGAGCTCAAGTTTTAAAAAGAGATGAAAAAATTATTTTGAGAGACATGCTTTTCTCGTCAACGAGAATGACGTAAGGTTCCCAACACTTTTCACATTGGATACATCATAGGCGGTTCCCAAACTGAAAATAAATTTTTTGCTCCCCATCATCGTTCCATGGTTTTGAAACTTTGTCCCTTTTTTCCATTCACATCCGAAGGAGTTTGTTTACCACCTTTCCTTTCACAATGCATGGCTAGCCGTATTCATGAGTGCCCTCCATACAAACGCATTCCAGGAAATTCAATTTATTTTTGGGACTGGGCATCCCTTTTACCGCCACACTCTCGTGCAATGACAAGTGAATAAACACTCATCATGAGAATGACATATCCAACACAAGAATCATTGGCTTCCCCTCACCGCTTCATGAGCGATACGGGCACACAAAAGAGAAGTTATTTTGATAAGTTTTTTAGAGATGGCACATGCAAATTTACTTAGGACAACATTGAAATACCGTATATAGGTAGATATGGTGGACACAATTGGCAAAACTGGTTTTAAGGTAAAGGATGAACAAGTAGTATTTCCACTTAATGCAAATGGAGGCTAGCATAAGGGTTGGGAAGTGACCAACTAAGAAAATGATGCACATGCATACAGAAAACATGACCAACACTGAATAATGCACCATAAGTTGGATGTAACTTCATTGCATAACTATTGACTTTCGTTCTTGCATAGGGAATCATAAACCTTAACATCACTATTCATACTAGAGCATAATTACTCATGAACATAACTCACATATCATCATCCACATATCTCAAAACTATTGCAAAAAATCAAGTTTTTTCATGTCCCATAAAAAAATTTATGCTAGTTTTCATTATTCTACTTGAATATTCATCACATGGGGACCAAGCTCATAGCTTGTGCAATTTACCACAACCATTTTCAAACTCTCAAAAAGATATAAGTGAAGCATGAGAGAAATATTTCTTAAAAATATCTGGCATTCTCAAAAAGATATAAGTGAAGCATGAGAACAAGTTTCTTCAAAACAAACGCACCACCGTGCTCAAAAGATATAAGTGAAGCACTAGAGCAACCACCTAGTTCAATAAATTTAAGTGAAGCACAAAGAGCAATTCTAACAAATCATGATGATGTGAAGCTATCTCAAGCAAATGTGTTCAGCGGTGATGATTGGGATAAACTAAAAATAAAATAAAGCAAAGACTCATATCGTACAAGATGCTCCAAGCAAAACACATATCATGTGATGAATAAAAATATAGCCTCAAGTGTGTTACCGATAGTCGTTAGAAGAAAGAGGGGATGCCTTCCGGGGCATCCCCCAAGCTTAGACGCTTGAGTCTCCTTGGATATTACCTTGGGGTGCCTTAGGCATCCCCAAGATTAGGCTTTTGCATCTCTTCATTCCTTCATCCATCGTCATCACACCCAAAACCTGAAAACTTCAATCACATAAAACTCAACAAAACCTTCGTGAGATCCGTTAGTATAACCAAGCAAATTACTACTATAAGTATTGTTCAAAACCAATTCAAATTTTATTTTGCATTATAAGTACTCTGTTCTCACTTTCCCAAGGCTTGCACCCCCTGATACAATCCATAGTTTCATCAAAACAAGCAAACAATGCATAGAAAACAGAGTGTGTCAAAAATAGAACAGTCTGTAGCAATCGGTCAAAAAGCCATAATTCTGTAACTCCAAAAATTCTAAAAAATTAGAAAAACGTGGACAATTTGTATATCAATCACCTGTAAAAAATTCAAACACATTTGACGCACCGACGAATTTATAAAATTTCTGGACTGGGCATCAAAGTTTCTATTTTTCACAGAATTGCATTCACAATCATCCACATCATCCCAAAGGTCTTGCTTGGCACAAACACTAATTAAAAATATAAAAAACAACTTAAAACATTGGAAAATAAAGGAAAATCAAAAGAACAGAAACAAAAAGTGAAAAATTTATTTTATTCGTTGGGTTGCCTCCCAACAAGCGCTATCGTTTTACGCCCCTAGTTAGGCATAAAGCAATACATCAAGTATTGTCATCCTTGGATTTTACTCCATAGGTGGCCCTCATAATGGATTCATAGGGCGGTTTAATTTTGGTCCTTGGGAAGTGTTCCATGCCTTTCTTTAAAGGAAACTGAAACTTTATATTTCCCCCTTTCATATCAATCACCGCACCAATTGTGCGTAAAAACGGTCTACCAAGAATCCAAGGGCAAGACGGATTGCAATCAATATGAAGAACAATAAAGTCCACGGGTACATAGTTCCTATTTGCAACAATAAGAACATCATTGATCCTCCCCAATGGCTTTTTGATAGTAGAATCCGCCAAGTGCAAATTAAGAGAACACTCATCCAAATTGGTAAAACCGAGAACATCACAAAGAGACTTTGGAATTGTGGAAACACTTGCACCCAAATCACACAAAGCATTGCACTCAAAATTCTTAATCTTAACCTTGATAGTAGGTTCCCACTCATCATACAACTTTCTAGGAATAGAAATTTCAAACTCAATTTTTTCTTCCAAAGCGTTCATTAAGGCTTCCACAATATGCTTAGTGAAAGCCTTGTTTTGTTCATAAGGATTTGGTGAGTTCAACAAAGATTGCAATAAAGAAATACACTCAACCAAAGAACAACTATCATAATTAAACTCATGACAATCCAAAATAGTGGGTGCATTACTAGCTAAAGTTTTGACCTCTTCAAACCCACTTTCAACATTTTTAGCATCAAGAGTTTCAGCCTCCGAATCATGGAGACGCCCTCTATCTAAAGTTTACTCTTCTTCAGTCTCCTTTTCATCAAGATTGACTTTACTAAACAAAGAATCAATAGAAGACACACCAATCATCTTAACATGCTCATCCTTATTGCTACAAGAATTAGTAAGAGAGGCTTTTTCAAGCAATTCCCACTTGGCATTCAACATAGCGGTTCTCTTCTTACTTTGATCAATAGAAACATACATAGCCTTAATAGATTCATTAATATCAACTCTCGAAAGCAAAGATTTCACCTTGAGATTTTCCACATCAAGAGAAAGCCTATCAACACTTTTAGACAAATCATCAATCTTGTTCAACTTTTCTTCTATCTAAGTGTTGAACGCTTTTCGAGCATGGATAAATTCCTTCATACTATTTTCAAAATCAGAGGACATCCTTTGGTTATTATGGGAAGAATTACCATAAGGATTGCCAAAAACATTAGAGGAATTTCCAGGATAAGGCCTAGAATTGAAGTTCCCTCTATAAGCATTATTATTTAAATTGCTACGAGAAACAAAATTCACATCTATAGGATCACTATTTTGTTCAATCAAAGTGGACAAAGGCAAATCATTTGGATCAATAGAAGCATTCTTACTAGCAACCAACTTAACAAGAGCATCAACTTTATAACTCAAAGTGCTAATCTCCTCAACGGCATTCACCTTTTTGGTAGTAGGTGCCCTTTCGGTATGCCATTGGGAGAAGTTAGCCATAATATTATAAAGCAATTTAGTAGCATCACCCAATGTAATCTCCATAAAAGTTCCACCCGCGGCGGAATCCAAAAGATTTTGTGAAACAAAATTCAAGCCAGCATAATTTTTTTGGATAATCATCCACAAGTTCAAACCATGAGTGGGACAATTTCTCAGCATCAGTTTCATTCGCTCCCAAGATTGCGCAACATGTTCATTATCAAGTTGCTTAAAGTTCATAATCTGGTTACGGAGAGAGATGATTTTGGCTGGAGGAAAATATTTAGTAATAAAAGCATCTTTGCATTTGTCCCAAGAATCAATGCTATTGCGAGGCAAAGAAGAAAACCAAATATTTGCACGATCTCACAAAGAAAACGGAAATAATTTCAACTTGACAATATCATTGTCCACATCTTTTTTCTTTTGCATGTCACACAACTCAACAAAAGTGTTGAGATGTGACGCCGCGTCCTCATTAGAACCTCCAGAAAATTGATCTTTCATAACAAGAATCAATAAAGCAGCATTTATGTCAAAAGACTCTGCACTAATGGTGGGAGGAGCAATAGGAGTGCTAATACAATCATCATTATTGGTATTGGAAAAATCACACAACTTGGTATTTTCTTGAGACATGATGTCTACGCAAAAAGAGAGCAAACGAATAATAGCGAACGAGAAAACGGCGACAAAAAAGAGGCAAAAGAAAAGGCAAATATTTTTGTAAATTTTTTTTAGAAGTGGGGGAGATGAAAACGAGAGGCAAATAGCAAATAAAGTAAATGAAAAGGTAAGAGTTGAGAGTGTAGGTACTTGGTAATGTTGATGATGTCTCCTCAGTAACGGTGCCAGAAATTCTTCCTGCTACTTGTAGACTGCGTTGGATTTTTATCCCCGAAGAGGAGAGGATGATGCAGCACAGTAGAGTAAGTATTTCCCTCAGTTAAGAAACCAAGGTTATCAATCCAGTAGGAGAACCAAGCAACACCACGTAAACAGCACCTACACACAAAACGCAAACCCTCGCACCCAACACAAACGAGAGGTTGTCAATCTCTCGGCAGTCAAGTAACGACATTAAATGGTATCTGATAGATTGATAAATAAATAAAATATAAAAAAGTGCAGCAAGTATTTTTGGTATTTTTGTATAAGTAAACAAGATCGATCTTATGGTAAAAGTAGACCTGGGGGAGGTAGGATTCACTAGTCGCATATCTCTCAAGAAAATAGCATATGGTGGGTAAACAAATTACTGTTAGGCAATTGATAGAAAAGCAAATAATTATGATGCCATCCAAGGCAATGATCAAGATATAAGCATCACATCCAAATCAAATAGACCGACTCCTGCCAGCATCTACTAGTATTACTTCACACATCGACCGCTATCCAGCATGCATCTAGTGTATTAAGTTCATAAGAACGAAGTAATGCATTAAGAACGATGACATGATGTAGTCAAGACAAAAGCATATGAGAATTCATCCCATCTTGTTATCCTTAATGGCAACAACACAAGCGTGTCAATTCCCCTTCTGTCACTAGGACTGAGCAACGCAAGATTGACCCCATTACCGAGCACCTCTTCCCATTGCAAGAAGTTCTAATCTAGTTGGCCAAACCAAACCAAAACTTCGGAGAAGAAATATAAGGCTATACTAAATCATGCATAAAAGAGAACAGCAAGAACTCAAATAAAACAAGGATCTGATCATAAACTCACAATTCATCGGATCCCAACAAACACACCACACAAAGTCATTAAATTGGATGGATCTACATGAAGATCATGTAGACCTTTGTTGACACACGAACACAACACGTGTACCCTCGATGCCAGGGGTGATGCACCGCAGCTCACGTCGAAGGAGACCCGACTAACAGCGTGATACGCAGGACAGTCGGCGGGCGCTTTTGGAGACCCGAAACCCCACACGCCCCGGAGGGACCCCGTCAGGGCGTACGGCGGCAATGGGCTGCCCTAGGTCGATTCACTCTCCCCTAGATCCTCGGGATTCGCAGCTCTCAAACTCGAGGAACAACGAAGAACGAGGAAGAAAAACGATGGAGAGATAAAACGTAGATAAAAAGTAGTCTATTGATTCGTTCGATTGTGTGTTGTTCAATCGGCCGTCACCCCCAACATATATAAGAGGCGGCTGGACTTCCCGTACAAGCAAAGGATTCAATCTAGGCTTTCCTTACAAGAAAATTACATCAATTCACGTCCTAGAGTCCTAGTTCTGGTCCCACTCGGATCCATCCCGAATCTGGTCCAATCATCTGTCTTCCTTGCGTGGGCCGTGGAATCTGCATATGACTTCCGATGGAGATGGTCCAAATATCAATTTTGTGCATTTCGACGAGGCTGACAATCCGTATGTTGATCACTTTCCCAAATAAGGCCATCTTGAATACTCCACGGGGTCATCTTTAATTTTGGGTCGGACTCGTTCATGTAGCTGACTGGACCGCCTGACTCTTCTAGCGTCTCTGCAGGTCGTATACTATGTCGGATGATGATGACTCCGAAAGCAAAGTTGACCGTTTCGACGTTACGAACAACTTTCATGTTGAACACTTTTTCATCCGAGGCCATCTAGATAAGTATTTAAGACCATCTTCAGCATCTGGTCGGATTAGCCTTGACAGTTTCTACTGTTCCCGGCAAGATTTCTCCGGCAAGGTTTCCATCCTGGCAGTTTTCTCACCCCGACAAGGTTACTGTTCCCGGCAAGATTTCCCCGGCAAGGTTTCCATCCCGTCAAGTTTTCTCACCCCGGCAAGGTTACTGTTCCCGGCAAGATTTCTCCGGCAAGGTTTCCATCCCGGCAGTTTTCTCACCCCGACAAGGTTACTGTTCCCGGCAAGATTTCCCCGGCAAGGTTTCCATCCCATCAAGTTTTCTCACCCCAGCAAGGTTACTATTCCCGGCAAGATTTCTCCGGCAAGGTTTCCATCCCGGCGAGTTTTCTGGCTGCACCTTGCGGGTCTTTTTTGAGGCAGTAAATGACCTCGGATGAAAATGTGCCCAAAAGGAAAGTTGACCGTTTCGACGAGACGAACAACTTTTATGTTGAACGTTTTTCGATTTGAGGCCATGTTGACGGCCTAATTACTCACGCATTGCATCAGACACCCATCAGATATGTGTCTGATGGCGCGCGCCATATTTTGCCTCTTGACAGGGCTGCATTCAGATAGCTCTAACTTTTACATACTAACTCGGATTGAGACGATTTTTATATGAAAATCAACCAATTTGACGAGACGAACACAACACATGTAGAGCATTCCTTCATCCGAAATTGTCTTGGTGGCGTAATCGACCAAAAAGCACTCAGAACACCTAAACATGACAATTCGAGTGTAGTTTTGGTCTTTGATATGATGCCGAATGATTATGGTCCAAACATCAAAGTCATTCCACTCAGCAATGTGAAGTTTCTCATGTAGAATATCTTGTCATTTGAGGCCATCTCTATTGCATTCTGCATTGTGCCAAAATCAGGTGTCAACACATGCCCCCCTGTTTTTCGGCAAAGCTTGCATGCCGAAAAATAATTTGCACCATGCTTGTTCTAAGGACGATGTCAACACTCCATCGACCATCTATATTTCTCAGGGCGATAATTATGTATTGGCTGTGTTTATGCTAAGGGCAATAATCATGTATCGGCCATTGCCTAATTAGGCTTCTTGCCACACACTCGGGTGGTACTTCTTCAGATATTTGCCATTGAGAGCTCGAGGTAATAATACTCCTTGCATGGATTCCACCAAATATGAATTTCCAGGAACTATCCTTGCAATCCTAAAAGGACCTTCCCAGTTTGGAGACCACTTCCCAAATTTTCTATCTCTAGAACCAATCGGCAGAATCACTTTCCACACAAGATTGCCAACCTGAAAATTCTTCAACTTGACCTTTTTATTGTAAGCTCTTGCTACCCTCAGCTTGTCCCTCTCTATGGCCTTCAAAGCAGCCAAACGTTTATCGGCAACTTCATCAATGTTATCCATCATCAAATTATAAAAGTCTACTGCCGATAAATCATTTTGTTTGGCTATTCTCAAAGCACTCAAATTCACTTCCACTGGTAAAACAGCCTCTTGACCGTATACTAGCTCATATGGAGTTACCTTGGTTGCACCATGCCTTGAGATTCTATGTGCCCATAAAGCTTCAGACAATAACTCATGCCATTTTCTTGGATTATCCTTAATCTTCTTTTTGATGAGCTTGATCAATATCTTATTGCTAGACTCAGCTTGTCCATTAGCTTGGGCATAATGCGGAGATGAATTGAGCAACTTTATGTTATATGATTCGGCAAATTCTCTAACTTGATGTGACATGAAAGACGAACCTTGATCTGTAGTCAATGTCTGAGGAATACCGAATCTATGAATAATGTGCTCTGTCATGAATTGAAATACCTCCGTATGTGTCATGTTCTTGAGAGGTACTGCTTCAGACCATTTGGTGAAATAATCGGTTGCCACCAACACGAACCGATGCCCCTTCGAGGAAGATGGATGAATTTTCCCAATGAAATCTAAACCCCATCCTCTAAAAGGCCACGGCTTGATAATAGGATGTAACATAGCAGCAGGAGCCAATTGAATATCACCAAATTTTTGACAAGCTTCACACCCTTTATAGTACCTGAAGCAATCATTGATCATAGTCGGCCAATAAAATCCAGCACGTCGCAATAACCACTTCATCTTGGGAGCCGACTGATGAGTACCACAAATGCCTTCATGTACTTCTCCCATAGCAACTCTTGCTTGGTCCTCGTCCAAGCACTTCAAAAGAACATCTTCAACCGTTCGGCGATAAAGACCACCATCTCTTATTGTATATTTGAAAGCCATACGCCGAATAGTCCTGTCCACCCTTTCACTCGGATCGCGCAAGTAATCCGTAATGGGCTTCCTCCAGTCATGATTTTCACCTGCACTAGTTTTTTTGTTAGTGGCCGAATCAGTGGGCTCTGGTTCGGCCTCTCCCATATTTGGAAGACAAGACATCGGCTTCAGAGAAATATGAAACATGCCATGATCAACATGATAGCCGGATGCTTGTTGTGCCAACTCATTTGCTCTCCAATTATCATGTCTAGATATATGAGCAATGCTAAAATAATCCAAAGTAGAAATTATATCTAGACATTTATCAAGATAAAGCTTTCGATATTTGTTGCACTACTAATAACGAATCACCAAAAGCCTCAATATGTGTAGCACCTATGGCAAGCAACATCTCCAGGCCGAATAACAATGCCTCATATTCGGCTTGATTGTTTGTGCAAAAATATTCTAAGCGGCATGAGGCTTCAAAAACAGCACCATGAGGAGATATATAAACAATACCAACACCTTGGCCACTGCTACAAACTGAACCATCAAAATATAATCACCATGGTACTAATGAGACAAGGTTTATATCAACATCATGCTTGTCATTAATCCAATGCTCAACAATAAAATTAGCAACGATTTGGCCTTTCATGGATTTTAGAGATTCATAAGCCAAATCATATTCAATCAAAGCATAAGCCCACTTGCCAATTCTACCACTAAGAATTGGCCTATGCAACATGAATTTAATGACATCAGTTTGACAAGCTACTATGCATTCACTCGGCACCAAATAATGTCTCAATTTTGTGCAAGCATAATATAAGCATAGGCATAGTTTTTCAATAAATGTATACCTTGTCTCGCCGTCCAATAAACGCCTGCTCAAATATGTAATAGCATGCTCTTTTCCTTCGGTTTCTTGAGTCAAAACAGCACCAATAACACCTTCTTCTGCTGCAATGTAAAGCTTAAAGGGTTCCCTATGCTTGGACACTTTCATCACTGGAGGCGTGCACAAATAGTTCTTGATCATATCAAATGCTTCTTGCTGTTTTGCCCCCCCCAAGTGAAATCAACATCATTCTTTAACCGAAGGATAGGAGTAAATGCATCAACTTTCCCTGACAGATTAGCTATGAACCTTCTCAAATAATTGACCTTGCCAAGGAACTTTTGCATATCTCTCTTGCATGTTGGAGCCTCCACTTTCTGTATAGCCTCTATCTTTTTGGGATCAATCTCTATGCCATCTTCACGAATAATGAAACCCAAAAACTTCCCAGCCGACACGCCAAATGCACACTTCAAAGGATTCATCTTCAGTCCATATTTTTTTATTCTTTCAAAAGCTAAGGGCAAATCAGCTAGATGAGATTCGAAAGCATCTGATTTGACAACAATATCATCAATATAAACCTCAAGTATAACACCAAGTAAATCATGAAAAATAAAATTCATAGCCCTTTGATACGTGGCACCGGCATTCTTTAATCCAAAGGTCATCACTGTCCACTCAAATAAACCAAGGAAACCAGGACATCGAAAAGCTGTTTTGGACATGTCCTCTTCGGCCATAAAAATCTAGTTATACCCCACATTACCATCAAGAAATCTAATGACCTTATGTCCAGAAGCATCATTAATAAGCATATCAGCTATTGGCATGGGATACTCATCTTTAGGTGTAGCTCTATTCAAATCTTTGAAATCAATGCACACCCTCAACTTGCCGGAGCCGTTCTTCTCTACTGGTACAATGTTAGAAATCCACTCGGCATACCTGCAAGGTCTAATAAAATTAGCTTTAAGCAAACGACCGATCTCTTCCTTGATCCGGTCATATGTTTTTGGGTTAAACTTTCTGGCCGATTGTTTGTACGGTCTAAAACCAGCCTTTATAGGTAACCGATGCTCCACTAGCTCTCGGTTTAAACCTGGCATCTCATGATATTCCCATGCAAAGCAACAAACATATTCTTTCAATAGCTCGATCAACTTAGCTTTATGATCAGCTCTTAAATTTTTGTTTACAAATGTTGGCCTAGGAATTGAACCATCTCCAATGTCTATCTCTTCTAATGGATCGGCCAACGTAAAACCTTGTCCTAATTTATCCATATCGTCTAACTCCTCTATAGACTCATACATATCGTTCTCATTGGACCGATATTCAACAAGACGCTTTTGCAACCAATCTGAGTTAGAATCCATTTAAATACATCATACCTTGGAGCCGATTACCACCAACCGGCTTTAAAGAAACGGGCACGAAACCACTTTTTGTGCTGCTAAGAAAATCAAATTCTGATAAGTCACGCCCCGTCAAGCAAGTAGCATTGGGATGTTGCCAATCCACTTGTAACACCCCCGGTGATTAGCAACCGTAATCACTTTTGATAATGACAAGTCAGCAAGGTTAACAGTGTCAAATCATCATTAGCATCATATTGCATTTCAACTCCTAACTCAAATTCAAAATTTAAATGAAAGTGGAAAATAAAAGTTGTTCAATACAGAATCTAAAATGTTCAATAAATAGTAGATAAATCTGAGGCTATGTTAAAATTGTAAACAACATTGTGGGAATTTGATAAATGACTTGAACAACCTCAAACAGTGGCTGAGAGCATTAAATAATAACCTTTTTATTAATACAAAATAAATATGAAATGATATTTACCCCAAACTAGTTTTTACTGATAGGATATATTGCACTGTGATTTATGGACCAGGTCACATGTTTTACAAAATTCAATTTGAGGCCTAACTAATTGCATAACAGAAAAATAAGAAAATAAAAGAAAAACTAAAAACACCCACTGGGCCAACCGTGGCCCAGCTGGCCAGCCCAACCGGGCAAAGGCCCAACCGGCAAGCCCCCTCACTCCCTCTCCCTCCCTGATCCAGATTGGATCGGGGCGCTGCGCCGCCGACCGTCGCCGCCTCGGCCACCTCGCCTTCGCTGCCGTCCTCTCCGTCGCCGACCCGACCCCGACCTCCTCGCGTCATCCCCGTCCCACCCCGAGTACTACTGCCCCGTGCCCTACTACTCCCCCGTGAGCGCCCCCCCTCTCCTCCCCTCCCCCTCGCGCGGCCCCGCCACGCACACCGCTGCCCACGCCGCGGCCGCGCGCCGCGCCTGCGGCCACGCCCCGGCTCTGCGGCCCGCGCAAATGGCGCACGCGCGCCCGCACCGGCCACGCTCGCCCCGTCCGCCGCTCCGGTCCCCGCCGCCCTGGCCGCACCACCGGCGCCGGCCCTCGCGCCGCTCCGCCGGCCCTGGCCACTCGCCGGCCCGGCCTCCGGCCGCCGCTGGCACCACCGATGCCCGCGTTTGCCCACTGGACGCCCGGACATGTCCGGTGCCCCAATGGGGCTGCCTGGACAATGTCCGGCTTGTCCGTTGTCTGATGACCAAGTGCCAGTTTAAAAAAAAGAATAAAAATAAAATAATAAATGTTAGTTAAAGTAATTAATTAATAAGTTAATTATTCTGTTAAGTTAAACTAACTAGGTTTAGTTAACCTAAGTGTTAGTTAACCTGTTAACCTTTAGTTAGTGCTACTAGCCAATGACATGTGGACCCTGTCAGTTGATCAGTCAACCCTGTTGACTGTTGACTATTGACTGTTGACTGTTTTAAAAATAATCCAAGAATGCTTTATTAAACTTTAGAAAATCATAGAAAAATAGCAGTAACCCGGATCGAAAAACTTTGAACATCAAAGTTCCTCAGAACGACGAGACGAATCCAAATACGCAGTCCGTTCATTCACCACACGTCCCTAGCATAGCGAACACGCAACAATCCACCTCCGTTCTATCTGTCCGAAAATGCGGAACACCGGGAATACTTTCCCGGATGATTCCCCCCTTCACCGGTATCACCTATCACCACGTTAGGGCACACCTACCACCATTATATGTCTTGTCATGCATCATTATGCATCTGTTTGCTTTGTATTTACTGTTTTCTTACCCCTCTTTCTCTCTCGATAGACGCTGAGACCGCTGACGACGTTGCCGTGAACGACTACATCGTTGACGACCCGTCCTTCTCTGCCGAGCTTCCAGGCAAGCCCCCCCCCCTTTTGATCAACCCGATATCGCATATTCCTTCTCTCTACTGCTTGCATTAGAGTAGTGTAGCATGTTACTGCTTTCGGTTAATCCTATTCTGCTGCATAGCCTGTCTTTGCTACAACTGTTGATACCTTACCTGCAATCCTAAAATGCTTAGTATAGGTTGCTAGAATTACATCAGTGGCCCTACACTCTTGTCCGTCTGCCATGCTGTACTACTGGGCCGTGATCACGTCGGGAGGTGATCACGGGTACATATACTATATACTATTACATACTTATGTTACTGTTCGGAGATGGGGGCTAATGGGGCAGGTGGTTCCATCCAGGCAGTGGTGGGCCTAGGTTCCCGACGGCCCCCGAGTGTTACTTTGTGGCGGAGCGACAGGGCAGGTTGTGACCACCTAGGAGATAGGTGGGCCTGTTCCCTAGTCGGCGTCCGTAGTTACTTCAAAATAACACGCTTAACGAGATTGTGTATTTGATCTGAGTCTGGCTACGAGCGTATACGCGCTAACCACCACGCGGGAACAGTTATGGGTACTCGACGTCGTGGTATCAACCGAAGCCTCCTAGACGTCAGCGACTGAGCGGCGCGCGCCTGGTTGGACCGCGTAACGCAACTTCCTTTGTAATGGAGGTTGCTAGGTCTGCTCTCCGGACGCCCACGCAACGTGCAGGTGTGCAATGGGCGATGGGCCCAGACGCCTGCGCGCATAGGATTTAGACCGGCGTGCTGACCTCTCTGTTAGGCCTAGGTAGGGTTGCGACGTGTTGATCTTCCGAGGCCGGGTATGACCCAGGAAAGTGTTCCCGGCCAGAGGGATCGAGCGTGTTGGGTAATGTGGTGCACCCCTGCAGGGAAGTTTATCTATTAGAATAGCCGTGTCCCTCGGTAAAAGGATGACCCGGAGTTGTACCTCGACCTTATGACAACTAGAACCGGATACTTAATAAAACACACCCTTTCAAGTGCCAGATACAACCCGGTGATCGCTCTCTCACAAGGCGACGAGGAGAGGATGGTCGGGTAGGATTATGCTATGCGATGCTACTTGGTGAACTTACCATCTACTCTCTTCTATATGCTGCAAGATGGAGGTTGCCAGAAGCGTAGTCTTCGACAGGATTAGATATCCCCCCTCTTATTCTGGCTTTCTGCAGTTCAGTCCACTGATATGGCCCTTTACACATATACCCATGCATATGTAGTGTAGCTCCTTGCTTGCGAGTACTTTGGATGAGTACTCATGGTTGCTTTGCTTCCCCCTTTTCCCCCTTTCTTTTCTTTCTGGTTGTCACAACCAGATGCTGGAGTTCAGGAGCCAGACGCCACCGTCGACGACGACCCCTACTACTCTGGAGGTGCCTACTACTACGTGCAGGCTGTTGACGACGACCAGGAGTAGTTTAGGAGGATCCCAGGCAGGAGGCCTGCGCCTCTTTCGATATGTATCCCAGTTTGTGCTAGCCATCTTATGGCAACTTGTTTAACTTATGTCTGTACTCAGATATTGTTGCTTCCGCTGACTCGTCTATGATCGAGCACTTGTATTCGAGCCCTCGAGGCCCCTGGCTTGTATTATGATGCTTGTATGACTTATTTTACTTTTAGAGTTGTGTTGTGATATCTTCCCGTGAGTCCCTGATCTTGATCGTACACGTTTGCGTGTATGATTAGTGTACGATTGAATCGGGGGCGTCACACCACTGATGCATCGGCCAATGCAACACAAGCCGAATTAACAGCATGAATGACTTCTACTTCATCATCAACCCATTGAATTAAAAACTGGTGCATAGTAGATGGCACGCATTGGTTTGCATGAACCCAATCGCGGCCTAATATCACATTGTAGTTACCTTGCACCTCAGCGACAAAGAATGCGCTAGCCAAAGTTTTGCTTCCCACCGTAAGCTCCACATATATTACACCTTTGGCTTCAGTTTTCTCTTTGCCTTCAAATCCATTAAGCACCATGTTGGTCTTTATTAACTCTTCATCACGCAGCCCCAATTTTTTGAAAACCGAATATGGCATAAGATTCACCACAGCACCACCATCGACAAGCATTCTAGCCACCGGCGATCCATTAATATGACCTTTAAGGAACAATGGCTTCAAGTGCGTCACCGGTTCTTTTGGCTTTTCTAATATAGCATTTTTAGGACCAAAATCTAGGTGAGCCACTTCCCCTTATTCATCTATAGCGCGAAATTCAGCGGGTAAGTAATACACTATATTAATATCCATACCTTCATGAACCGGTGTAGACTCATAATCAAGCATTTCATCTCGTTCCGCAAGCATGTCCACTGACTCCGAAATATCTCCAAGGGAAGAGGAAGCAGCAGGCAAAGTGGACGATGTAATAGTAGTTGCATCGTCCTCCGTTGGTGGTGTAGGTGTTGCTATGATCAATGCAGAAGCTGCTATGTTTTCCTTTTGCTTTGGCCTCCACACTTGTTTTGGGGGTACCATGGGCCGAATGTCTTTGAACAATTTATCTCTTTGCTTCTCGGCCTCCTGTTCTGCCATCTCTTGACTCCTCATGCGCTGCAGTCTCCTTTTTTGTGCTTTGGTTAGACCGGAAGGACACCACTTAGGCTGAGTATATTTTGGACCCCTCGACTTGGCCTTGCTTGTGCTAGCTTCATGATCATTAGCCATGGGACCCTGCTGGACAACAGCCACATCTTTACTGGAACCAGCCGGTTTTTCAACAATAATCGGCTCTTTGATTGTCAATTCTTTAGTGCCTATCATAATAGTTTTAGCACTAGTATTCTCCTCCTTTTGCTCGCTAGGCTCTGAAATTTCTGTACTTGGTGATTTAGCACGCCACACTTGCTTGCCAACCCTTTTTTGATTATCTTGCATTGGCCGATTGACACCATTGTTCAAACGGCCTCGTGTGGGATAAGAAAGTCTCTCATGAACGGGCCTCCTTGGTTCTGCCCAACCCGAATGAAAAGCATAAGGGGCCATTGGGGGCTGCCACCATCCTCCATTGAAGTCTCCCATGTAGTATGGCGCATAGGGGGGTGGCGGTGTCCATGGTCCCGGTGCCCACGACCCATATGGCCTTGTATGATGCTGAAATTCTTCCCGAGGACGTGACCCTGAGCGCTTCAAATTTGATGACCGGTTAGAGCTAGAACCGGCCACTTGACTGGCATATTTGGACAACAACATATCAAAAGTTGGCTTGATCTTCTTGCGCTGCACTTTAGCTTCATTCGTCTTCCACTTGCCAACCTCTGGACTCTTGGGCTTAACAAATTTAACACGAGTATTTTCTTGCACTTGTGGTTGCCCCCCGAGTGCAGGATTCTTGATGGTGATCTTGATTATTTCCTTGCCACCGGGTTGCTTGTCAAGCACGACTTGTCTCCCCAAGACCTTGTCGCTCTCCTTATCTTTCCTGGGCTGACCAACAATGACATTAGCTTTATTAGCAGATTCGGCTACCTCCGGCCGAATGAGCAGCTTCTTCCCTTCCAAATCCATGGTATTCATTGGAAAGGGCTGTTTATCAACTTGCATCTCAGAAAAGTTCAATCGTCCATCATTAATGGCCGATTGTATCTGTCGTCGAAAAACATTGCAATCATTAGTAGCATGAGAAAAAGAATTATGATACTTGCAATAAGCGCGCCGTTTCAGCTCTTCAAACGGCGGTAAAGTATGAGATATTCTAATAATTTTGGCTTGCAGCAAAGCATCAAATATTTTATCACACTTGGCAATGTTAAAAGTAAACTTCATCTCTTCATCACGATTCTTATGAATCGGTTTCAGATCATTGCAAGTGAAGGGTTTGGCCTTAGATGGCCAAACAAATTCAGTAGCATAAATATCACCCTCATCGTCCGAGTGATCACTATCATATTCAACCATGTTCATCTTAGGATGATCAGCTTTATATCTATGCACTTCTTTCAGCTCTTTGCTTCGTCTTTCTTGAGCCAATGCCCTTTGTAAGACTTGGTTGACATTTAAAAACTCATATCCCTCTAGCTTTTCTCTAATGGGAATTTTCAAACCACTAAGCACAAGATCAGCCAAATCTCTCTCGGTTATCACCAAACTATAGCACCGGTTTTTTATATCTCTAAATCTTTTGATGTAATCGGAGACCGATTCATCATGCTTTTGTCTAACTGATGTAAGATGTGATAACTTAAGCTCGTTATCGCCGCTATAAAAGTGATCATGAAACTTCTGCTCTAGCTGTGACAATACTCGAGTGGAACCATGTGGTAAAGAAGAAAACCATGAAAATGCGGTACCAGTTAATGATAAAGGAAATAAACGCACTTTCAATTCATTTAGTGAGCCTGCTTCACCTAATTGTGCCAAGTATTGACTAACATGCTCCCATGTGGTTTTTGTACCCTCTCCATTAAACTTAACAAAATCTGGAATTTTATATCCCGGAGGGCATTGAATGGCATCAAAGTATTCTGGATATGGCTTTTGGTAAATACGGTTCCTTGGCAACTCAACTCCAAAATTCTCTCGGAGCATCTTAGCCATCTCCTCTCTAAGATTAGCTAGAGCATCGTCTGTAGTAGACGATGAAGCTTGTTGCAGTGGCATAGGAGCAGTATGACTACTAGCTGTAGGTAGGAATTGTGGCATGTACGCCGAACCATAGTTCGGTAGTGGCCGAGTGGTTGTACCTGTAGGTAGGGTTTGGTTCGGTGTTGCCAACGAACCTGGCATGTTCATGATAGGATTAATGGGTGCAGCCACAATCTGATTGGTTTGGGTAGGATAATAAGTCATCGGCACGGGAGGCGCCGATGAAATAGGTAAAGCCAGATTAGGGTTTTGCACATTAGCAGCTATACCACCATTACCACTAGATGATTGAGATATATTCTTCTGAGCATTAGTATTTTCTAGGAAAGTTTGATAAACCAGATTGTTACCATCAGCAATGCGACTCTCAATCTCAGCCCACTGCTCAGGAGAAAAGGCAGTACTTACAGAGGATTTAACCTGCTCGGCTTGAAGAGGAGGGAACTTGATTTCTTCAATCGGAGTGATGTTGCCTTGGCGATCCTTCTTGAACTTTGCAAGGAATTCCTGCAAGTCCTTCTCCTCGCGTGCCATCTTGTACTCCTCATAGACTTGGCGATGATCGGTCGATATCTCATCAAGACTGGGCTTAATGATGTTATCGGCGTCTACCTCAGATGTCTTGGGAAGATCAGACATGGTGGATGATGATGATTGATCTTGGTCCCCAGCGGAGTCGCCAAAAAGTTTGTTGACACACTAACACGTCACGTGTACCCTCGACACTGGGGGTGATGCACCGTAGCTCACATCGAAGGAGACCGACCGATAGCGCGATACACAGGACAGTCGGCGGGCGCTTTTGGAGACCCGAAACCCCACACGCCCGGGAGGGACCCCGTCAGGGCGCGCGGCGGCAATGGGCTGCCCTAAGTCGATTCGCTCGCCCCTAGAGCCTCAGGATTCGCAGCTCTCAAACTCGAGGAACAGAGAAGAACGAGGAAGAAAAACGATGGAGAGATAAAACGTAGATAAAAAGTAGTCTATTGATTTGTTCGATTGTGTGTTGTTCAATCGGCCCTCACCCCCAACATATATAAGAGGCGGCTGGACTTCCCGTACAAGCAAAGGATTCAATCTAGGCTTTCCTTACAAGAAAATTACATCAATTCACATCCTAGAGTCCTAGTTCTGGTCCCACTCGGATCCATCCCGAATCTGGTCCAATCTTCTGTCTTCCTTGCGTGGGCCGTGGAATCTGCATATGACTTCCAATGGAGACGGTACAAATAACAATTTTGTGCGTTTCGACGAGGCCGACAATCCGTATGTTGATCACGTTCCCAAATAAGGCCATCCTGAATACTCCACGGGGTCATCTTTAATTTTGGGTCGGACTCGTTCATGTAGCTGACTGGACCGTCTGACTCTTGTAGCGTCTCTGCAGGTCGTATACTATGTCGGATGATGATGACTCCAAAAGCAAAGTTGACAGTTTCGACATTACGAACAACTTTTATGTTGAACACTTTTTAATCTGAGGCCATCTAGAAAAGTATTTACGCCCATCTTCAGCATCTGGTCGGATTGGCCTTGACAGTTTCTACTGTTCCCGGCAAGATTTCTCCGGCAAGGTTTCCATCCTGGCAGTTTTATCACCCCGACAAGGTTACTGTTCCCGGCAAGATTTCCTCGGCAAGGTTTCCATCCCGTCAAGTTTTCTCACTCCGGCAAGGTTACTGTTCCCGGCAAGATTTCTCCGGCAAGGTTTCCATCCCGGCAGTTTTCTCACGCCGACAAGGTTACTGTTCCCGGCAAGATTTCCCCGGCAAGGTATCCATCCCATCAAGTTTTCTCACCCCGGCAAGGTTACCGTTCCCGGCTAGATTTCTCCGGCAAGGTTTCCATCCCGGCAAGTTTTCTGGCTGCACATTGCGCGTCTTTTTTGAGGCAGTAAACGTCCTCGGATGAAAATGTGCCCAAAAGCAAAGTTGACCGTTTTGACGAGATGAACAACTTTTATGATGAACGTTTTCGATTCGAGGCCATCTTGATGGGCTAATTACTCACGCATTGCATCAGCCACCCATCAGACATGTGTCTGATGGGGCGCGCTATATTTTGCCTCTTGACAGGGCTGCATTCAGATAGCTCTAACTTTTATATACGAACTCGGATTGAGACAATTTTTATATGAAAATCAACCGATTCGACGAGGCGAAGACAACTTATGTAGAGCATTCCTTCATCCGAAATTGTCTTGGGGGCGTAATCGACCAAAAAGCACTCAGAACACCTAAACATGACAATCCGAGTGTAGTTTTGGTCTTTGATATGATGCCGAATGATTATGGTCCAAACATCAAAGTCGTTCCACTCAGCAATGTGAAGTTTCTCATGTAGAATATCTTGTCATTTGAGGCCATCTCTATTGCATTCTGCATTGTGCCAAAATCAGGTTTCAACAACCTTTGTATTGAGAAACACAAAGAGAGAGAGAGAGAGAGAGAGCCATCTAGCTACTACCTACGGACCCGTAGGTCTATGGTGAACTACTCACGCATCATCGGAGAGGTGGCAAGGGTGATGTAGAGCCCCTCCATGATGAGTTCCCCCTCAAGCGGAGTACCGGAGAAGGCCTCCAGATGGTATCTTGTGAGAACAGAGGCTTGCGGCGGCGAAAAAAGTTTTTTGTGGACTGCCCTGAGGGTTTTGGAATTCTTTTGAATTCATAGTGGTGGAGGTAGGTCGGTTGGAGCAAGGAGGGGCCCACATGGCACTGGGGCGCCCCTCCTGGGGCGCGACCTAGTGCCATGTGGGGCCCTCCAACATTATCTTCCTTGGCCTCCAAGTTCCTGGTGATCCTTATCTTCAATAAAAAATCCTCAATAAGGTTCGGGATGATTTGATCTTATCTGATATTTATTTTCTATAAAACAAAAACTGGGCAGAAAACAGGAACTGGCACTTGGCACAAAGTTAACTAGTCATCAACCCGTGCAACTGCACGGGCTAGAAACATTTTTAGGTAGATGTACTTGTTGGTCAAACACATCACCTGTCCTACAATAGATGAAGAGAAGTGTAGATGTCTCCTATGATGTTTCTATCGGTTGAACCTTTCTTGTCAAAATAATAGAAGTAATGTCCACCCTTGGATCAACATCAAAGGCGTGACATTTGTATAACATGCTCTTTTAATACACATCGTATTATTGATTATTTTCAAAAAATATGGATGTACAAATATGTCAAAAAACGAAATTCAAGCAAATGTGGTCTCAAGAAATGATTGCCTCCAACCCTTTTTCAGTAGTGAAAGGTGACCGTAGAAAAAGTATGCATGTCATGATAACTGAAACGGTAATTGTCATTCCAAATTTCCGGTGGAAAATATTTCTAATATTAGACTAAATATAAATTAAAGTCAATAATAATCAACTATAGTTAGGTAATTAAAGAATATCAATCATGAGAATCATCATTATGTACACATAAGATGTATACTCTTAAGCCAAGCCAATTTTTTATTCACTTAATTATATTAAGAACATAGAAAGTTTGCCAGCAATTTTGAATAATAAGAATGTGCTTATTATCATGCCAATATGCCCTTTCCTCTTAGAAGATCCAATGATTACATTCCTCTCTAAACATGGTCATCCTGGTCCTTTTACTCTTTATAGTGTGAGGATAAAATAGAGAATTTATGACATAGTGACTACATTAATATTGTAATTATGAACCATCATTTCATTTTAACTTAGACTGTATAAGGATGAAGGTTTAACATCAGCATATAATTTTCAACTTACCTCAGTTTTTTAAATATGATTTCTTAACCTGATGACCTACCGAGGAGTCTTCCTGTAATTGGTACATATACCAGGTCAAAGCTTACAAAATTATAACTCAACTACATTTTGGAAGCTTTTAGGGAGAGATATTTTTTAATTTTTGATTTATTTTATATTGGTCAAGTTTCTTTCTTAAAAAAATAATGAAAAAAATCATTCATGAATAGACTATTTATTTTTACGTGTCTTTTTAGTTTCATTTTTCTCATGGGAAGTTGGGAACTTGCACGTTGCTAAAAAACATTCATGCATAAAACTGTTTCTAAAGTTTAGGCTTTGGGGAGCATTCATTTGTACGTGACTTTAATTTGATTTTTCCCGAGGGAACACGCAGATGGTTTTTTATTTTGATGATATTTGGGACATGGACTCTTTTTCTAGCAAGGGGCCTAACGACGTTCATTTATATGTATCTTCTTTTGATAATGTATCTTCTTTTCTCTTTATGAATGGAGAAGGCAAATCGATTGTTTTACTCAGGACTTGAACACTGGCATCCAAGATTTTTCCATGGATGTGGGTTTAAATTTTTTCGTGCATGTCGGTTTATTTTTTTATTTTTTTGCACTCTTGGTACGTGTTGCTTTTTCGATTAAAAGTATATATGGCATGGCTGCCTAGCTGATCTTGACCATTAAAATTTACATATAATAGGTTTATGATTTTTTTAGTGCATGAAAATTAATGTGTATTTTTCTACTTATGTTACCCTTAAGTGTTTTCTGATAATAAAATTTCTGGTTTCTGTTTTTTAAAGTAAGATTTTACTTTTTTCTAGAAAACCAAGAGAGACCCAAGGGTGGAAGGCTCCCATACTTGCTAGCATAGGATACGTGGTAGCATATGACTACAAATCTTCCGTTCTATCTAATTGATATGGACGCTTAGATTTTTGCTTTTTAAAGAAAGATTTCCTTTTTTCTAGGAAGCAAAGAGTCCTAAGGCAGTAAGACTCCCATACGTGGTACTATTATGAGTCATTACGTCTTATGTTTCATCTGATGGCTACGCATACATTATATATTAATCCAATGGTCAAAATTCTGTAATTCTAAGGATTAACGTGGTGCCTCACATGGTGCCTCCAATTAGTAAATATAAGATAGGTTAGTCCCCAATAATGATATAAAAAGGTATAAAATGATAATAAAAACGTCCAAGAATAATAATATCATAGCATGGAACAAGCAAAAATAATAGATACGTTGGAGACGTATCACCTTGCAACCAAAAAACAAAGAGTCTCTTGTGTCCCCAACACACCCAATACAATGGTAAATTGCCTAGGTGCACTAGTTCGGCGAAGAGATGGTCATAAAAGTGTAGTATGGATAGTAGATATGAGTTTTTGTAGTGCGAACGATAAAAAACAACAAGGTAGTAAATAGTAAAATGGAGCACAAACGGTATTGCAATGATAGAAAACGAGGCCTAGGATACATACTTTCACTAGTGCAATCTCTCAACAATGCTAACATAATTGGATCATATAATTATGCCTCAAAGTGCAATAAAGAAGCACTCCCAAGTTCCTATTAGCGGAGAACATAAGATAGAAATTGTTTGTAGCGTACGAAACCACCTCAAAGCTATTCTTTCTGATCGATCTATTGGGTTATTCCTATAAGTGTCACAAACAGCCCTAGAGTTCGTACTAAAATAGTACCATAGGACTCGCATCAACCAACTCTAATGTCACCTAGATACTCCAATGTCACCACAAGTATCCGTGAGTTGACTATACAATATGCATCAAACAGCTTCATAATCATAATATTAAATCCACACAAAGAACTACAAGGAGACCCGAAAGTTTCTATCGGAGAAAAGATAATGAAAACGTGCATCAACCCCTATGCATAGATTACCCCAATGTCACCTCGGGAATCTACAAGTTGAGTGCCATAACATCATCAAGTGAATCAATATAATACCCCATTGTCACCACAGGTATTCATTATGCAAGACATACATCATGTGTTCTCAGATCTGAATATTTAATCTGACAATAACAAAACTTCAAAGGGAAAAGATTCAATTCATCACAACAAGAATGGAGAGGGGTGAAACATCATATGATCCATCTATATTAAAAAAAGCCCATGATACATCAAGATGGTGACATCTCAAGATCACGAGAGAGAGAGACACATAGCTACTAGTACCCCTAGCCTCGAGGGTGGACTACTCCCTCCTCGTCATGGTGGCCGCCAGGATGATGAAGATGGCCTCCGGTGATGATTTCCCCCTCCGGCAGGGTGAAGGAACGGGCCCCAGATTGGTTTTTCGAGGATACAGAGGCGTGCGGTGGCGGAGTCCATGTGTTAGGTTAACTTTCGGGGGTTTCTGTATATATATATATATATAGGATTTTTTGGCATTGGAATCATGCGAAGGGGGGCCATGAGGGGGCAACATGGCACCTGGGCGCGCCCCAGGGGGGGCGTGTAGGGGAACGCAACAGAAAACATAAATTTTCGGTACAGCGAGCACGCCCAGGACCACTATGGAGACTGCATACAAGGTTTCATCTGATCCGTACCGAATTGAAGCAAAGCAAAAGAAGAGTCGGTGGAGATCGTCGGTGCACATCCCCGCAGCTAGGATTTACAACCTCCCAACCGCGAGGATGTACTCCCTCGTCGGACAGCCCTTCGGGAGGCGGTCGGATAGTCCCTTGGATGATGTCACGGACAGCCCTTCGGGAGGACCCTCGAAACTCGAACGGAAACTACGACCTCTCTACGGGGTTGCATACATACGGTGTCAGCTATCCGGCAGGGCTTCGCCGTCCAGAACTAGTTCCTGCCAGAACCCAGACAGCCTTTCGGCTCAACGAAACTATTTCGCTGGGAGGGAGAGAGAAGCCAGAAAAGTCAATGGCATGTGTATGAGAGCATGGATGAGGTTTGGGCTGCCCCCTCCACCTCTATTTATAGGAAAGCCAAGGGGTAGGATGGACATTCAAAATACCAAAGTACCCCACTTTATGTCACACATAAAGGGCATATAAGGAAAAGGGGGTGCCATATGGAGCTCCACCCTTGGCCAACCACCCCCTTGGGGGCCCCCATGAGGGGCTTCCTTGGCCCCCAAGCCCTTCTAGAAGCCTTTTTGCAAATGCCCTAAAAGGTGGCTTTCCAAAAAAAATCCATAAAGTGATTTTCACTATTCATGGAACCAATTTTCCTCGATCGTTAAATCCGAAAATATTTCTGTGGGTCTTAGAATAATTCCAGTACCCACACAAATGATTTTGGACACATTCCGAAACAATTTCGGATTAGTGATTTTCATCTATGAAAAGCAACCAAATCGGTTCTGGCAGCTCCGGAACATTTCTGTTTTTTATCCCGAAAAATTCCCAGAAGTTTCCAGAACAATTCCGGCATCCTCCAAGAATTTTTAGGTGTGTGCCGAAACCAATTTGACTTTATGGTATTCCCTTAAACAACTTTTCGGATTTACTGGAACTATTCCGGTGTCCTCTCTGGAATGTTTCCGTTGCGTCCAAAGCTTTTCCGGTGATTTTCTTTCAGACTCCCTGTCTAGTATTCAGCAGATAGATGACCCTTAAGCGTGTGACCCTATAGGTTCAGTGAAGCATAGACATGACACGGAACACTTTCCGATCAATGATCAACAACGAAGTCATGGACACCCATATTGACCACTATACCCACACGAAGAAATATTCGAGTGAACCTCCAGTTGCCGTGTGCTATTCCTGTTGCTTCGCGATATGTTACAAATACCCAAGGTGAGATTTACTTGCATCCTCATGGATCAACAACTTGTCCACTATGCTAGTTACCTCGTTATCGGTTTTGTTCTCTTTTCTCGTTTCCGTGTTCCAGCATCCCTATGATCAAATCACACTGTGTCTGGCCAGACGATGATGGATACCGTAACACCGAGAGGGCCCAAGAATATCTCTCCAACGTCGGAGGAGCAAATCCCAATCTTGAGCTATCTCATTACTTGCCATAATTTTCCGTGAACCCATAAGCCGCCGTAATAGCCACCCAGTTACGGATGACGTTTAACAAACCCCAAAGTTCACGAAGCAAGTACGAAGGAACTCGATACTCTCATGGTCTAAGGAATTATGCAAACATTAACTATCTCTGTGTTATTAACCATTAACTTGTGACGAAAGTATCTCATAGCATAACATCAAATTGGGTCGATTCAACACAAGTGTTCTACTAACATCGTGCCCTCAAAATTGCCGGCATAGCCATGCCCATGATTAGGAAAACAGGATCATCATGCAATACTTGAGCCAGTCTTAGAGGCAAGACTAGGAATACAATTTACCGTTTATTATACCAGACATGCACATGAGTTTCCCTCCGAACCTCGTGTTATTGCAGACTCGAGAATCATTGCAGTTATAGCATGGAACATAAACATTCATTACAAACTTTGGAGATACAAAATAACTGTTATTACTGCCTCTAGGGCATATCTTCTACAGGGCGTGCCCAGGTGGTGTGTGGTCACCTCCTGGCTCCTCTGGTCCTTCCTCGAAGCTTCCGGGGTCTCTTTCCTTCTATAAAAAATTGTCAAAAAGTTTCGTTGCATTTAGAGAACTTTTATTTCTGCACAAAAAACAACACCACGGTAGTTCTGCTAAAAAGAGCGTCAGTCCGGGTTAGTTCTAATCAAATCATACCAAAACATATATAATTGTTATAAACATGGCATGAATACTTCATAAATTATAGATACGTTGGAGACGTATCAGCATCCCCAAGCTTATTTCCTGCTCGTCCTCGAGTAGGTAAATGATAAAAGAAATAATTTATGAAGTGTGAATGCTAGCATAGTGCATAAGTTTAATCAAGGATAATTTCAATCACTTTCTCTAGCATCAAAACAGCAACTTATTCTCATAAAACTCATCATGACCAAGTAGCAACTGATTCACATGTTATGGTTCAAACAATGCATTCTCCTGAAACTCAACAACCTATGTTCTTAGTGTGCAAGCAATTGCAATTCAACTTTATTCAACAAAGTCTAAGAAAGAGCTCCACATACTCAATTATCATTTAGTCTTCCATGATTGCTAGTACACAAAGCATATTTTTAGAACAAATGGCATCCATCAAATACAGAGAAAGATAGGGGCATAATGTTTCACCTCCCAACTCATTTATCATAGAGGTAATTGTCAACAATAATAAATCATGATCAAATATATTTGACTGGTCATATGTGCCTAGATCTTTCCCCACCACATAATGCTTGCCAACTAGATAATAGGTTGGGATAAGGAATTGACTCAACTTGAAAGTAAATAGCATAAAAGTAAATAACATGAAAGTAAAAGATAGGCCCTTCGTAGAGGGAAGCAGTGGTTGTCATGCGCTTTTTGTTTTTGGATGCACAAACTCTTAATGCAAAGGAATGTCACGTGATATTGCCCCTTGTGATAGCAACCTTTATTATGCAGTCCGTCGCTTTTATTGCTTTACCATCACAAGTTCATACCACGCTTATTTTCCTTTACAATAAAATATCGTATTTAATTTAGGAGCAATTTTTATTGCTTTTTGCACCGAGGACAACTTACTTGAAGGATCTTATTCAATCCATAGGTAGATATGGTGGACACTCATGGCAAGAAACTGAGTTTAAGTGTTTTTGGATGCACAAGTAGTATCTCTACTTAGTGCGAATTTTTGGCTAGCAAAAGATCCTAAGCAAGCACCACATGTTGGAGGATCCATAACAATATAACTTCTATGCAAATATACCCAAACATAACTCATTACGTTGTCTTCCTTGTCCAACTTCAACTAATTTGCTCAAGTTTGAAAATAATTAATGGGTATTCACAATCATAGAAGATGTCCAAGATAATATATTTATATGTGAAAGTTCTCTTCCACATACCAATCATTCATGAATTGCTTGTATGACCAATATTGTGATTGTCAAGCTTCAAAAGATTTCACCATCTAAACTCAATGTGAAGCTACTACTAGGCATGATACAAGCACATGAAGCACATATAATTCTTTCACAATTTATTCAAAGGATATAAGTGAAGCACAATTGTAAATGACAAACTACTCCAAAAAGATATAAGTGAAGATCAAGAGAGTACTCAAACAATTAAGTAGATATGTGAGGACACTCTCTTATTCAAAGATTTCAGATCTAAGTATCTTATTAAAACAGCAAGAAAAAAGGGAAATAAAAGGACACACCAAGTATAGCACAACTCATGTGAAGAAGTAAAAACTTAGGCTCAAAGAAAACTAATCGATAGTTGTTGAAGAAGAAAGGTGGGATGCCTACCGGGGCATCAACAAGATTAGATGCTTGAGACTTCTTGAAATATTTTCTTGGGATGCCTTGGGCATCCCCAAGCTTGAGCTCTTGTGTCTCCTTAATTCCTCTCATATCACGGTTTTTCTAAATCTTAAAAGCTTCATCCACATAAAACTCAACAAGAACTCGTGAGTTAAGTTAGTATAGATCAATGCAAAACCTTATCATTTTCTACTGTAACAAATCACTAAAATTATAATTTAACATTTCATACTAAATTCCTCTGCATATTTAATACTTATATCCTCAAATAGAACCATTAAAAAATCCAACATATGCAAACAATGCAAACATAACAGCAATCTATCTAAACAGGATAGTCTGTAAAGAATGCAGCAAGATCCATAATTAATTAACTCCAAAAATTCTTAAAATTTACCACACTGTAGATAATTTATAAGATCATTCTTTGCCAAAATTTCAAGATTTTATGACATTCTGACTTTTCTAGGGAATTTTTGCACTAACACAAACTTTCTGTTTTGAAACAGCCACTCATTCACTTGCAAATTGAGCATGGTAAATTCTACACTTGATACTTTTATTGAAATAAAAGATAAAAAACATTATTCTAAATAACATAAAGCAAATCCAATAAAAGAAAATGATGCTTCAAGAAAAACACATATCATGTGATGAATAAAAATATAGCTCCAAGTGAGGTTACAGATAATGTTGAAGACGAAAGAGGGGATGCCTTCCGGGGCATCCCCAAGCTTAGTTGCTTGGGTCTTCATTGAGTATTACCTTGGGGTGCCTTGGGCATCCTCAAGCTTAGGGTCTTGCCACTTCTTATTCTCCTCATATCGATATCTCACCCAAAACTTGAAAACTTCAGTCACACAAAACTTAACGGAACTTCGTGAGATGGGTTAGTATGATAAAGAGTAAATCATTCACTTTGGTACTGTCAAGACAAGATCAAAAATTGTTCTCACATAAAGCCTACTGTACTCTATCATTTCCAAAATTTATATCACTTAAAATAAGCTATGGAAATGCTAAAACAAGCAAACTATGCAAACAAGGCAGATTCTGTCAAAAACTGAATAGTCTGTAATGATCTGAACAACAACCATACTTCTGCAACTCCAAAATATCTAAAAAATTAGGACAACGTGGAAAACTTGCATATAAATCATGTGTAAAAAATTCAGAAGCTTTTTTCTCTCTGGTGGTTTTTAAGAATTTCTGCACTGGGAGCAAAAGTTTCTGTTTTTACACAGAATCAAGTCAACTATCATCCACACTATCCCAAAGGCTTTACTTGGTGCATTATTGAAATAAAACATATAAAACATTATTACTATAGTATCATAATAATGTGAACACACAAAAACAGTAGGTAGAAATGTTGGGTTGTCGCCCAACAAGCACTTTTCTTTAATGCCTTTCAAGCTAGGCATGATGATTTCAATGATGCTCACATAAAAGATAAGAATTGAAACATAATGGGAGCATCATGAAGCATATGAATAGCACATTTAAGTCTAACCCACTTCCTATGCATAGGGATTTTGTGAACAAATAATTTATTGGAGCAAGAATCAACTAGCATAGGAAGGCAAAACATGCATGACTTCAAATCTTTCAACACATAACGAGGAAACTTGATATTTTTGCAATATGTAAAAGCATATGTTCCTCTCTCATAATAATTTTCAGTAGCATCATGAATGAATTCAACAATATAACTATCACATAAAGCATTGTTTTCATGATCCACAAGCTTTGAAAATTTGTTACTCTCCACATAAGCAAATTTCTTTTCATGAATAGTAGTGGGAGCAAACTCAACAAAATAACTATCATGAGATACTTGATTGACATAATCAAATTAAACATTAAAATCATCATAAATAGGAGGCATGCAATCATTATAACAAATTTCCACATCAAATCTTGGGGGACTAAAAATATCATCTTCATAAAATATAGCTTCCCCAAGCTTAGGAGCAAATATATTCTCAAACACATCATTCTCATCAAGCATAGCATCCCCAAGCTTGGGACAAGCAAATATATTCTCAAACACATCATTCTCATCAAGCATAGCATCGCCAAGCTTGTGGCTTTGCATGTCATAAGCATCATGGATATTCATAGAATTCATAATAACAACATTGCAATCATGCTCATCATTCAAATTAAACATTTTATAGAATTCTTTTTTCTATCAATTGAGCACAATTATCCACTCCATCATTTTCAAGCAAGACATTATAAAGATGCATAATAGGAGGCAACCTCAAATCCATTTTTTTTTTTGTAGTTTTCTTTTTATAAAACCAAACTAGTGATAAAACAAGAAACTAAAAGATTCAATTGCAAGATCTAAAGATATACCTTCATGCACTCACCTCCCCGGCAACGGCGCCAAAAAAGAGCTTCATGTCTACTACACAACTTGTTCTTGTAGACTCGTGTTGGGCCTCCAAGCGCAGAGTTTTGTAGGACAGTGGCAATTTTCCCTCAAGTGGATGACCTAAGGTTTATCAATCCGTGGGAGGCGTAGGATGAAGATAGTCTCTCTGAAGCAACCCTGCAACCAAATAACAAAGAGTCTCTTGTGTCCCCAACACACACAATACAATGGTAAATTGTATAGGTGCACTAGTTCGGCGAAGAGATGGTGATAAAAGTGTAGTATGGATAGTAGATATGAGTTTTTCTAGTGCGAACGATAAAAAACAATGCTAACATAATTGGATCATATAATTATCCCTCAAACTGCAATAAAGAAGCACTCCCAAGTTCCTATTAGCGGAGAACATAAGATAGAAATTATTTGTAGGGTACGAAACCACCTCAAAGCTATTCTTTCTGATCAATCTATTGGGCTATTCCTATAAGTTTCACAAATAGCCCTAGAGTTCGTACTAAAATAGCACCATATGACACACATCAACCAACTCTAATGTCACCTAGATACTCCAATGTCACCACAAGTGTCCGTGAGTTGACCATACAATATGCATCAAACAACTTCATAATCATAATATTCAGTCAACACAAAGAACTACAAGGAGACGCCAAATTTCTATCGAAGAAAAGATAATGAAAACATGCATCAACCCCTATGCATAGATTACCCCAATGTCACCTCGGGAATCCGCAAGTTGAGTGCCATAACATACATCAAGTGAATCAATATGATACCCCATTGTCACCATAGGTATTCATTATGCAAGACATACATCATGTGTTCTCAGATCTGAATATTCAATCCGACAACAACAAAACTTCAAAGGGAAAAGATTCAATTCATCACAACAAGGATGGATAGGGGTGAAACATCATATGATCCATCTATATTAACAAAGCCAATGATACTTCAAGATCGTGACATCTCTAGATCACGAGAGAGAGAGAGAGATGAAACACATAGCTACTAGTACATACCCCTAGCCTCGAGGGTGGACTACTCCCTCCTCGTCATGGTGGCCACCGGGATGATGAAGATGGCTTCCGGTGATGATTTCCCCCTCCCGCACGGTGCCAGAAGGGGCTCCAGATTGGTTTTTCGAGGATAAAGAGGTGTGCGGCGGTGGAGTCCATGTTCTAGGTTAACTTTCGGGGGTTTCTGTATATAAAGGATTTTTTGGCGTTGGAATCACGCAAAGGGGGGCCACGAGGGGGCCACATGGCACCTGTGTGCGCCCCAGCGGGGCGTGCCCAGGTGGTGTGCGGTCACCTCCTAGCTTCTCTGGTCCTTCCTCGAAGCTTGCAGGGTCCCATTCCTTCTATAAAAAATTGTCAAAAAGTTTCGTTGCATTTGGAGAACTTTTATTTCTGCACAAAAAACAACACCACGGTAGTTCTGCTGAAAACAGCGTCAGTCCGGGTTAGTTCTAATCAAATCATACCAAAACCATATAGAATTGTTATAAACATGGCATGAATACTTCATAAATTATAGATACGTTGGAGACGTATCAGGCGACATAACCTTCTCGGTAATCGTTTTGAGATCTACACGGACCATCAAAGTCTAAAGTGTCTGTTCACTCAGCCAGATTTGAACCTCCGTCAGCAAAGATGGATGGAAGCCATTTCAAATTATGATTGTGGTATTTCTTATACCCCTGGCAAGGCTAATGTAATGGCTGATTCCTTGAGCCGCAAGTCCTACTACTGTGAACTTATGGTACAGCTGCTGCAACCACTTCTCTATGAAGAGCTTCAAAGGCTGAACATCGAGATTGTTCCTCGGGGATATCTGAATAACCTGGTTGTTAAACCAGATCTCAACCGTGATGTCAGAACTATGCAATTATATGACTCCGAAGTCCAGAAGATTAAGTGCTACCTCACAACCGGAAAGCCCTCATGCTTCTCTATGGATGATAAGGACACCTTGTTCATCCAAGGCTGCCTTGTGTTACCTAAGTTTGGCAATATGGACGAGGATGTTATGAAAGAAGCACATGATAAGCCTCTCTTGATTCATTCCGGTAGCACAAATATGTACCAAGACATTCGTCAGAGATTCTGGTGTTCTAACATGAAGCAAGACATTGCTTGATTCGTTGCTGAGTGTGATGTTTGCCGTCGCATCGAGGCACAACATCCAAAACCTACTGGAGCTCTGCAACCACTTGATATTCCCGAATGGAAATGGGACAAACTTGAAATGGACTTCATCACTGGTTTTCCCACATCGCAGAAGGGTCATGATGTTATTCTTGTCATCATCGACCGATTCTCCAAGGTTGCTCATTTTCTACTTGTTAGCTGACTTATATGTTTCCAGAATTGTGTCACTCCACGGTGTTCCGTTGGAGATCAATTCAGACCATGGCAACCTCTTTACCTCAAGGTTCTGGGAAAGTTTTCAACAAGCTATGGGAACTCATCTGTCCTATAGCATGGCTTTTCACCCCCAGTCCCAGGGTCAAGTTTAAAGAGTCAATCAAGTGCTCGAGGATATGCTTTGTGCCTGTGTCATCTCATTTGGTAAGAAATGGGAGGAATCTCTCCCGTATGCTGAATTCTCCTACAATAATAGCTATCAGGCTAGCTAGAAGATGGCACCATTTGAAGTATTGTATGGACGTAAGTGCCGAACTCCTCTGAATTGGTCAGAAACTAGGGAACGGTCACTCTTTGGTCCCGATGTTATCTAACATGCCGAAGAACAAGTCTGTATTGTTCATGAACATCTGAAGACAGCTCAGTCTCATCAAAAGAGCATTTATGACCGCAAACACCAGGTAATGGTCTATCAACCTGGCGAACAAGCTTACCTTCGAGTCACCCCGATGAAGGTCACCCTCCATTTTGGGATCAAGGGCAAGCTAGCGCCTCGCTACATTGGCCCATTCCGTATTCTCGCTAGACGTGGACAAGTGGCATACCAGTTGGAATTACCACCGAACCTTTCTCAGGTTCACGATGTCTTCCATGTGTCCCAACTCCGCCGCTGCTTCAAGGATGCAATTCGACCAGTGGATCATGAAATTCTTGAATTGCAAGATGACCTCTCTTATAAAGAGCATCCAGTCCACATTCTTGATCAAGCCAAATGTCCAACCCGTCAAAAGGCAATCAAGTTCCTTAAAGTTCAGTGATCAAACCATTCTGAAGATGAAGCCACTTGGGAACGCTGGGATCGTCTTCATGATGAATACCCCGCTTGGTTTCCTTCTACCTCTTAATTCTCGGGACAAGAATTTATTTTAGTGGATGAGAATTGTGACATCCCCTTGTAATATGCTACAGTGAACTTCCACTAATTATGCCAAGTCACCATGATTTGCAAAGCTTGATCATCATTGGAATCATATCTCATTTCAAATTCCACTTCAAAATGGAATTCAAATTTCAAGTGAAAATAAAAGTTCACCAAATCTGAAAACTAATTAGTTCCTAATTTTGGAAATATTCCATAGCTAATTATGTTAAGGAAAACAACATCACTAAAATTCCTAGAATGCCCCTAACAACAATAACAGTACCAAAACAGCACCCTTTTAGCTCATTTTAAAATAAACATAATTCAAATGAAATCTTTTTGGTCCCAAATGTTTTGTTCCAGCTCAGTAAAATACCATGTAATTATGAGCTAAATTTCATATTATGTAAAACTCATTTGGTAGCTCAAATTAATGCAAAACAGAAAGAAATAAAGAAAGCAGAAAAAAGAAAAGGCAAAAGAAAGCATTGCACTGTTGCACTAGACCGCAAGTCCACAGTGCACGGCCCAGCCCAACATCGCTGTCGTCGTCCTCCTCCATCTCTCTCCTATTCATGTCGATGCTGCATGTGCCCGAGCCGCCGATGGGCAGCTGTCGGCCATCCCATGGCTATGGACGGGGGTAAGGTCGACGCCCCGCGCCCCTGGAGAAACCCTAGTTCATTTCCCCCTCTCCCTCGCGCCCCCATCATCTCCACCTCACTCGCCCGACGTCATTGTCGCCATGGATCACCTCGCCGCCTTGGCCACTGACCTCCCCGCCGCTTGGGACTACGCCAGGAGCTTCGTCTACCTCCTCTACTTCCTCTCCGCCCATCAGCTTGAACTCGGAGCCCCGGCATCGAGCGGATCGAGCCTTCTTCCACCTTCGGACGCCGGAGCTCCTCCGACAAATGCTGCCGTTCTGCTGCTCCTAAACCACCGCAGGGCCTCCTTGCACCCTCACGGTGAGCACCCATGTCGAACCCCTCTCCTAGTGCTGCATTTCGTCGCCCGTAGCTATAGTGGCCGAGATGCCCGAAGATCGCTGCCACCGTCCATGTCGCCGTCATGCTCGCAGTCACCCCCGCTCACGCCCGAGCAAGCAAGCGTGCTCCTAGGATCCCCTGCACGCTTTGCCCTGCCCTGTAGCAACGTCTTCGAGCTCGCCCGACTCTGGCCACCGCCCTTGCTAGTCACCTCCATCGCTGTGGACCTCCTCGGCGCAAACTACCACCACCATTAGACGTGGCGTCGTCCGCTCGTTCGAACTTGCCGTCGCGCGCTTCATATGGGCCTCGATAGATGAAACTCGATGGCCTCCCAAGCCCCTCCACCATGTTTGACGTCGCCAGAGTGTCGCCGCCGGTGCACCACCATGGCCGTGTCACTGACATGTGGGCCCGCGTGTTTAGCAGCGCTGATCAGAAGTTAAACACACACTAACAACCGGGCTTGATACGTCTCCAACGTATCTATTATTTTTTCTTGTTCCATGCTATGATATTATTATTCTTGATTGTTTCTAATAACATTTCATACATTTTTATATCTTTTTTGGGGACTAACCTATTAACTTAGTGCCTAGTGCTAATTCCTGTTTTCTGCCCTATTTTTGTTTTACAGAAAATCAATATCAGATAAGATCAAATCGTCCTGAAACTTTTTGGATATTTTTTTCTGGAGATAAGTATCAACGTCAACTAGGCAGCCAAGGAAGAAGCTTCTGGAGGGCCCCACAAGGCACCAGGGTGCGCCCCAGGGGGGCACGCCCCAGTGCCATGTGGGCCCCCTCTGGCCCCTTTTGCCCTACTTTCGCCTCTATAAATTCAGAAGAATTCCAAATACCCTAGGGGAGCAGATGAAACACTTTTTCCGCTGCCGCCAGTCTCTGTTCTCGCGAGATCCCATCTGGGGGCCTTTTTCGATACTCCGCCGGAGAGGGAACTCATCACGGAGGGGCTCTACATCAACCTTGCCGCCTCTCCGATGATGCGTGAGTAGTTCACCATAGACCTACGGGTCCGAAGGTAGTAGCTAGATGGATCTCTCTCTCTTTATGTTTCTCAATACAATGGTCTCCATGATCTTCATGGAGATCCATCCGATGCAATGACTTTGTGCCGTGTGTTTGTTGGGATCCGATGAATTGTGAGTTTATGATCAGAACTATCCTTGTTTGATTTGAGTTCTTCTCTGACCTCTTTTATGCATGATCTAGAATAGCCTTGTATTTCTTCTCTGAAGTTTTGGTTTGGTTTGGCCAACTAGATTGGATCTTCTTGCAATGGGGAGAGGTGCTCGGTAATGGGTTCGATCTTGCGGTGCTTAGTCCTAGTGACAGAAGGGGAGTTGACACGCAAGTATTGTTGCCATTAAGGATAACAAGTTGGGATGAATTCTTATTTGCGTTTAGCTTGACTACATCATGTCATCCTTCTCTATGCATTACTTCGTTCTTATGGAGTTAATACACTAGATGCATGCTGGATAGCGGTCGATGTGTGAAGTAATAGTAGTAGATGCAGGCAGGAGTCGGTCTACTTGTTTTGGATGTGATGCCTATATCATGATCATTGCCTTGGATAGCATCATAATTATTTGCTATTCTATCAATTGCCCAACAGTAATTTGTTTACCCACCGTATTCTATTTTCTTGAGAGATGCCTCTAGTGAACTCTACGGCCCTCGGGTCTACTTTTATCATATGATCTATTTTGTTTTACTTATATAAAAATACCAAAATATTTGCTGCATATTTTTATCTTTTATTTATTTATCAATCTATCATATACCATTTAATCTCGTTACTTGACCGCCGAGATATTGAGAACCTCTCGTTTGCGTTGGGTGCGAGGGTTTGCATTTTGTGTGTAGGTGCTGTTTACGTGGTGTTGCTTGGTTCTCGTACTGGATTGATAACCTTGGTTTCTTAACTGAGGGAAATACTTACTCTACTATGCTGCATCATCCTCTCCTCTTCGGGGATAAAAATCCAACGCATTTTACAAGTAGCAGGAAGAATTTCTGGCACCGTTGCCGGGGAGACATCATCAACATTACCAAGTACCTACACCCTCAACACTTACCTTTGCATTTAGTTTATTTGCCATTTGCCTCTCATTTTCCTCTCTCCCACTTCTAAAAAAAATTTACAAAAATATTTTCTTTCTCGTTTGCCGTTTTCATTTGCCTTTTTCTTGTTTGCTATCTTTGCTTGTGTTGCCATGTGCCTTCTATTTGCTTGCATCTTTGCTTGCTAAAAATCTATTGACATGGATCCTCATCCACTTGCTAATCTTTTCAGAAGACCAATTTATGATGAACCAATTGCTAGTGAGTTGGGTGCACTTGATTATCTCTATGATGTTTTGCTTGAAAATAATGAATCTGAAATTTTTTATGAAGTGTTGAAAAATGAATTTTATAAAGTGATTCATGATAGCTCATTGATTGAAAAGCATGATTGCAATGGTGTTACTATAAATTCTATTAATGTCAATTATGCTAATGATGTGCAAAACTCCAAGTTTGGGGATGATAATCCCACAATTTTGGAAGAGTGTAAATCTTTTATGCATGTGGATCATCAAGATAATATTGTATATGATAGCTATATTTTTGAGTTTGCTTATGATCCTACATGTAATTATTATGAGAGAGGAAATTATGGTTGTAGAAATTTTCATGTTACTAAATTATCTCTCTTTGTGTTGAAATTCTTAATGTTTCATTCTTCCTATTTGCATATGCTAGATGTTGCTTGTCTTGATAGTTTGTTTGCTTATAAAATGCCTATGCATAGGAAGTATCTTAGACTTAAATTTGTTTGTCATATGTTATATGATGCTCTCTTTATGTTTCATTACAATCTTTCATGTGAGCATCATTGAAATCTCAAGCCTATCTTAATGGCTATAAAGAAAGAGCTTGTTGGGAGGCAACCCAACGAATAAAATAAACTTTTATTTTTCACTTTTTGGTTCTGTTCTTTTGATTATCCTTTATTTGCCTCTGTTTCGAGTTGGTTTTTATATTTTAATTAGTGTGTGTGCCAAGTAAGACCTTTGGGATGATGTGGATGCTTCTGAACGCAATTCAGTGAAAAACAGAAACTTTGACGCCCAGTCCAGAATTTTTATAAATTTGTCAGAGCATCGAATGAGTCTGAATTTTTTACATGTAATTTATATACAAATTTTCCACGTTGTCCTAATTTTTTAGAATTTTTGGAGTTACAGAATTATGTCTTTTTGACAGATTGCTACAGACTGTTCTGTTTTTGACAGATTCTGCTTTCTATGCATTGTCTGCTTGTTTTGATGAAACTATGGATTGTATCGGGGGTGCAAGCCATGGGAAAGTGAGAACACAGTACCTATAATGCAAAATAAAATTTTAATGGCTTTTGAACAGTACTTATAGTGGTAATTTGTTTGGTTATACTAACGGATCTCACGAAGGTTTGGTTGAGTTTTGTGTCATTGAAGTTTTCAAGTTTTCGGTGTGACAACGATGGATGAAGGAATGAAGAGTTGCAAAAGCCTAAGATTGGGGATTCCCAAGGCACCCCAAGGTAATATCCAAGGAGAATCAAGCGTATAAGCTTGGGGATGCCCCTAAAGGCATCCCCTCTTTCTTCTAACGACTATCGGTAACACACTTGACGCTATATTTTTATTCATCACATGATATGTGTTTTGCTTGGAGCATCTTGTATGATATGAGTCCTTGCTTTGTTTATTTTTAGTTTATCACAATCATCACCTCTGAACACATTTGCTTGAGATAGCTTCACGTCATCATGATTTGTTAGAATTGCTCTTTGTGCTTCACTTAAATTTGTTGAGCTAGGTGGTTGCTCTAGTGCTTCACTTATATCTTTTTGAGCACGGTGGTGCTTTTGTTTTGAAGAAACTTGTTCTCATGCTTCACTTATATATTTTTGAGAATTCTAGAAATTTTATAGAAATGTTGCTCTCATGATTCACTTATATCTTTTTGAGAGTTTGAAAATAGTTATGGTACAATGTGCAAGCTATGAGCTTGCTCCCCATATGATGAATATTCAAGAGGGATAATGAAAACTAGCATAAAAATTTTATGGGACATGAGAAAACTTGATTCTTTGCAATAGTTTTGAGATATGTAGATGATGATATGTGAGTTATATTCATGAGTAATTATGCTCTAGTATGAATAGTGATGTTAAGGTTTATCATTCCCTATGCAAGCATGTAAAGTCAATAGTTATGCAATGAAGTTACATCCTACTTGTGGTGCATTATTCGGTGTTGGTTATGTTTTATGTATGCATGTGCATCATTATGGTTTCTTAGTTGGTCGGTTCTCAATCTTTTTGCTAGCCTTCAATAGTACTAAGTGGGAATTCTGCTTGTACATCCATTGCTTTAAACTTGTTTTGCCAATTGTGTCCACCATACCTACCTATATGCGGTATCTCAATAACGTCCTAAGTAAATTTGCATGTGCCATCTCTAAAAAAATTCGAAAATGTTTCTCTTTTGTGTGCCCGTATTGCTCATGAAGCGGTGAGGGGTGGCCGATGAATTCCATGTTGGATATGTCATTCTCAAGATGAGTGTTTATTCACTTGTCATTGCACGAGAGTGTGGCGGTAAAAGGGATGCCCAGTCCCAAAAATAAATTGAATTTCCTGGAATGTGTTGGTATGGAGGGCACCCGTGAATACGGCTAGCCATGGATTGTGAATGGAAAGGTGGAAAAACAAACTGCTTCGGATGTGAATGGAAAAAAGGGACAAATGTCTCAAAACCATGGAACGATGATGGGGAGCAAAACTTTTATTTTCAGTTTGGGAACCACCTATGATGTATCCAGCGTGGAAGGTATTGGGAACTCTAAGTCGTTCTCGTTGACGAGAAAAGCATGCCTCCCAAACTAAAATTTTCATCTCTATTAAAAACTTGAGCTCTGGCACCTCTGTAAATCAATGCTTCCCTCTGCGAAGGGCCTTTCTATTTATTTTATGTTGAGTCTCATCCTTCTCTTTAAAAGCACTAACTAGGGGGTCATGTGATCATGTGTGTGCATGGAGTATGATTGATATTCGAGTGTGTTTCATGAATGGATCGATGATTGAGCATAATGGGCTAGGGATAATTTTCTTTAGCATTGTTATTTTGAAAGGCATGGTTGCTTGTTAGCATCACTTGAGTATTTATGTCTTCATGTCAAACTATAGACTATTGCTTTGAATCATATAAGTCGTCATGTCTATGCTATGAAAATAACTTGATGAGTCTATTGGGTAGCATTCCATAATCAAAAATATGTTTTATCACTTTCCTACTCGAGGACGAGAAGGAGTTAAGCTTGGGGATGCTTGATACGTCTCCAACGTATCTATTATTTCTGCTTGTTCCATGCTATGATATTATTATTCTTGAATGTTTTTAATATCATTTCATACATTTTTAGATCATTTTTGGGGACTAACCTATTAACTTAGTGCCTAGTGCCAGTTCCTGTTTTCTGTCCTCTTTTTGTTTTAGAGAAAATCAATATCAGATAAGATCAAATCGTCCCTAAACTTTTTGGAGATTCTTTTCTGGAGATATGGATCAACATCAACTTGGAAGCCAAGGAAGAAGCTTCTGGAGGGCCCCACATGGCACCAGGGCGCGCCCCGGGGGGGGCATGCCCAAGTGCCATGTGGGCCCCCTCTGGCACATTTTGCCCTACTTCCGCCTCTATAAATTCAGAATAATTCCAAAAACCCTAGGGGAGCAGACGAAACACTTTTTCCGCCGCCGCAAGTCTCTGTTCTCGTGAGATCCCATCTAGAGGGGGAACACATCACGGAGGGGCTCTATATCAACCTTGCCGTCTCTCCGATGATGCGTGAGTAGTTCACCAAAGACCTACGGGTCCGTAGGTAGTAGCTAGATGGCTCTCTCTCTCTCTCTCTCTCTCTCTTTATGTTTCTCAATATAATGGTCACCATGATCTTCATGGAGATCCATCCGATGTAATGACTTTGTGTGGTGTGTTTGTTGGGATCCGATGAATTGTGAGTTTATGATCAGATTTATCCTTGTTTTATTTGAGTTCTTCTCTGATCTCTTTTATGCATGATCTAGAATAGCCTTGTATTTCTTCTCCGAAGTTTTGGTTTGGTTTGGCCAACTAGATTGGATCTTCTTGCAATGGGGAGAGGTGCTCGGTAATGGATTCGATTTTGCGGTCCTCAGTCCTAGTGACAGAAGGGGAGTAGACACGCAAGTATTGTTGCCATTAAGGATAACAAGTTGGGATGAATTCTTATTTGCGTTTATCTTGACTACATCATGTCATCGTTCTTTATGCATTACTTCGTTCTTATGGACTTAATACACTAGTAATTTGTACGTGCTTTGCACGTTAGATTATTATGTGTAATCACAATACTAAATTATACTCCCTCCGTCCGGAAGTACTTGTCGGAGAGATGGATGTATCTAGACGTATTTTTGTTCTAGATGCATCCATTTTCATTCATTTCTACAACAAGTATTTTCGGACGGAGGGAGTATAAACTATTACTAAATTGCCTATCTTATGATAAAAATATCATGCAATTTCCAAAAGTACATTTGTGTTTCCTAGTGGGAACTCATGGAAACTTTGTTTTGTGCTCTTCACATCAAACCACAGTAGCACAACGAATTCCATACGAAGAATGCATTAAACAAGCATATGTTTTTTTCGCAAAAAAAGCATATGTTTTTTCCCAAAAGAAATGTTATTTACATGTTTGAGATTTTTTTTATTTTTCAAATTCAAATTTGAAATATAGAGAAAATTAGTTTGATGCAGTAATTTTTACACCTTTAAGTCAGACGTTTCTTATAAACACTATTTCATTTGTGTGTCCACGGCCTCACAGCGTATTAAATAACTTAACATCCTGTTAAGAAAAGTAAAGTAAAATCTAAATCTAAATTTTCTACTGGTTTTTTGAATATTAATCTCAACGACCAGCAATATTGCCATGTGTACACTCTTTTGTCTCGCAAAAAAAAATATGTGTACACTCTTTTCTACAGCACACTACTTCTATTGAGAAAAGTAAGAAATGTGTCCATGCATGTAGCACTCCGTGAGGAATATCAGTCGTCCACTATGTTTCACGTACAGCTGGGATTAGCTCGTATAGAAATCGTATGCAGTTTCTTTTGTGCGTAGAGCAACTTCGAAATTGTTACTGTAGTACTATAGTCTGCTAGCCTCTATATGCACACTTGTCTAGATAGTTCCAGCCTCTACATGTAAATACTCGTGGGTGGAATATTTTATTCTCTACTGCAATATGGTGCAGGCGAGCTGCGCGTTCGTGACAAGTCTGGAAGATCCAGATTGGCAGCGTTTTGGCGCGCGTCCGTACAGCGCGAATCCAAGAAACAACAGCTGTTGGATCAGTTAAGTCTGGTATTCATAAATAGTGAAGATTCAGCCTGTGTAACAAATCAACGGCTAGCAGTTTTGCTACTACAACACGGTGGAGGGGTAGTCCATGTTTAAAAATCGATGTACTATAGTAGTAGAGACTAGATGCATGCTGGATAGCGATCGATGTGTGAAGTAATAATAGTAGATACAGGCAGAAGTCGATTTACTTGTTTTGGATGTGATGCCTATACCATGATCATTGCTTTGGATAGCGTCATAATTATTTGCTATTCTATCAATTGCTCAACAGTAATTTGTTTACCCACCGTATTCTATTTTCTTGAGAGATGCCTCTAGTGAACTCTATGGCCCCCGGGTCTACTTTTATCATAAGATCTATCTTATTTTACTTATATAAAAATACCAAAAATATTTGTTGCATATTTTTATCTTTTATTTATTTATCAATCTATCATATACCATTTAATCTCGTTACTTGACCGCCGAGAGATTGACAACCTCTCGTTTGCGTTGGGTGCGAGGGTTTGCGTTTTGTGTGTAGGTGTTGTTTACGTGGTGTTGCTTGGTTCTCCTACTGGATTGATAACTTTGGTTTCTTAACTGAGAAAAATACTTACTCTACTGTGTTCCATCATCCTCTCCTCTTCGGGGATAAAAATTCAACGCAGTTTACAAGTAGCAGGGCCCCACCAACGCTAATTAGCTCTGTTTAAAATAAATCCTAATAATTAACTAGTGTATGACAAGTGGGACCAATGCACTGTTTAAGTGGATAAGATTTGGGTTAGTATAACAATCAGTGACAGGTGGGACCCGCTGGTCCTGTTGACCAGGCAACGCTGCCCAGTCAACTGCTGACTGGGCAGTTGATTGGCCCCACCTGTCAGCCTCTAGGTGCACTTCTGTGTGCACTCAGCTGGGTGCATTTAGCATTTTGCTATTTATTTTCGAAAATTAAAAATAAACCCAGTAATTCCATAAAATCATTTAAACTTTGAATATTCATATAAAATAAACCATAACTCGGATGAAAATAATTTTTATATGAAAAATGATCAGAAAAATATAACGGATCTGAATATGTCATCCACATATCTATGAGACACCTCTAACATATCGAACATTGAACTTTCGCTGCCAGATCAACTGAGTGAAATAGTGACCAGAGCTGGGAAAATATTCCCGAATATTTTCCCTCTTCATCCAAAATACCTAGTGAAGCATTAGAACACCCCTAGCCCAGCATTTTGCCATGCCATGCAATGTGTTGCATTTGTATTCTTTATATTTATTGTTTCTTCCCCCTCCTCCTATTGACCCCGAGACTGCTGACGACACCGAGTACGACTACGCCCCTGAGGATCAGACCCGGCCTCTCTGCAGAGCTTCAAGGCAAGCAAACCCCCTTGATCATTCTGATATCGCCCATTCCTTCTATCTTATGCTTCCATTAGATTTTGCTACTGTTGTTATTCCGGTAGCTCCTATTATGATGCATAGCCTATTTTTGTTAACCTGCTATTGATACTTTACCTGTTATCATATATGCTTAGTATAGGTATGTTAGTGCACCATCTGTGGCACTACGCCCTTGTCCTGGTTGCCATGCTTGTTATCTGGGTGATCCATACAAGTTGGTCATTGTATTGAGACCCGAGCCCAACTTTAGACCCATGTAGTTGTACGACCCTGTAGAGCTACACCAAACGTGATATTACTGAGGGTGATTCCTCGTAGTCACTCTCGATGATGACTCTGCAGTGCAGCCCATCTGGGGTGATCATACTAAGGGTGATTCCTCTTATTTCACCCTGATGATGTCTCGGTCATGCAGCACATCAAGTGTGAATTCATTGAGGGTGATTCCTCTGGCTTCGCCTTGATGGTATGGACCTATAGTCATGATTTCCCCTTTCTTAAAGATGGGTCGGCCCCAAGGTCACCCGCAAGAGATATTGAGATTGTGGCGGAACGACAGGGTAGGTGGAGATCACCTAGGAGAGAGGTGGGTCTGGTCCCTGGTCGTGGTCCGCTAGTTACTAAGTCGGAGCGAAAGGAGCTATGTTCGTGTCCGCGAGCTACTAATAATATGACTAATTGATTTGGATATTTGATCTGAGTTGGCCATTGGCCTATATGCACTAACTACCACGTGGGATTATGGTATATGGGGCCCTTGGCGTCATACATTCTCCCAAAGCTCTGTCAAACATCATAGTTTTGCAGGCTGATTGTTGGGGTGAGCTGGTTACGCCTGCTTGTGTATCAGAGAGGCGCGCTTGGTCCCCGGCCAGTCACGCAACATGCAGGAGTGCTTAGGGCGATTGGCCCATGACCCCTTCGCACTTAGGATGTAGACTGGCGTGCTGACCTATCTGCTGAGCCTTGTTAGGACTACGGCATGTCGATCATCCTGATGTCGGGCATTACCCAGAAAAGTGTGTCCGAAGAGGGGTAATCGAGCGTGTTGGGCTATGTGGTGCACCCCTGCAGGGAAGACAATCTATTCGAATAGCTGTGTCCACGGTAACAGGACGCTCGGAGTTGTATCTTGATCTACTACAGCTAGAACCAGATACTATCATAATATTTAACTATTATGACTTGCTCCGAGATCGCTTTCTCGCAGGATAGTCGAGGAAGGATCTCTGGGCATTGCTGTAATATACATGTTACTATGTGACATTAGACATTATATTATACGCTACTCTCATCTGATGCTGCAAGATGCTAGTCTTTGTTAAGATTAGGCTTTCTCCCTCTTCTCGGGCATTTCTGCAGTATAGTCCACCGATATACCCTTTTCTTTGAAACAAATGCATACTAGCATAGATCTAATGTATGTCTTGTGAGTACTTTGGATGAGTACTCATGGTTGCTTTGCACCTTCTTTTCTTGTTCCTGGTTGCTGCGATCAGATGTTGGAGCCCAGGAGCCAGAGGATCCCACGGGCGCCTACTACTACATGGAGTTTGCTGACTACCAGGAGTAGTTCGGAGGTCCCAGGCAGGAGGCATGCGCCTTTTTGATCAGTTGTCATTGTTTTGCTCAGCCATCTTATGGCAAACTTGTTTCACTTCGTCTGTACCCAGACTTTTGTTGTTTGCTGACTTATGTATTCGGGTCCTCGTGACCCTGGTTTGTAATATAAAGATTTGTGTCATAGAGTTGTGTTGTGATATCCTACCGTGAGTCACTAATCTTGATCGTGCATGTTGCGTGTATGATTAGTGCACGATTGAGTTCGGGGGCATTACAAGTGATTATGTTGTAGGGGGCTGTTCTTGCCCGAAGAGTTGACAAGAAACTGAATGTTATTCACTATCCAAGTAAACATTTAGACAATGATCAAAAGAATTATGCTATAACTGAGAAAAAGAATTTTTTGTAGTTATATTTTCCTGTGACAAGTTTAGATCATACATTGCAGATTCTAAAGTTATTATTCACACTGATCATGCTGCTATCAAATATTTAATGGCAAAGAAAGATGTTAAGACTAGACTCATTACGTGAGTTTTATTATTACAAGATTTTGATTTGCATATTGTTGATAGAAAGAAAGATAGTCCGGTAGCAGATAACTTGTCTAGGATGGAAAACATACCTCATGATCATGTGCCTATTAATGATAGTTTTCGTGATGAGCAGCTAGCTGCTATTTCTTCTTCCTATTATACTCCTTGGTTCACTGATTATTAAAATTACATTACGGCAAAATTTATTCCACCTCATTTTACCTATCAACAAAAAAAAGTTTTTTTATGATTTAAGATATTACTTTTGGGATGATCCACACCTATATAAAAAGGAGTAGATGGTATTATTAGGGGTTGTATACCTGAACCTGAACTGGAAGCAATCTTGAGAAAGAGTCTTTCTAGTCTCTATGGAGAACACAATGTTCGAGATAGAACTGCACACACGGTATCACAATCTAGTTTTTATTGGCCTACTCTATTTAAAGATGCTCGAAAGTTTATCTTATCTTGTGATGAATGTCAAAAAGTTGGAAATATTGGTAAGCGTCAAGAAATGCCTATGAATTATTTTTTAGTTATTGAACAATTTGATGAATGGGGTTTTGATTATACAGGACCTTTTCCAACTTGTCATGGTAACACATGTATTCTAGTTGCTATTGATTATGTCACTAAGTGGGTAGAAGCTATTCCAACTAAAAGTGTTGATCATCTTACTTCTATTAAAATGCTTAAAGATGTTAAATTTCTGAGGTTTGGAGTCCCTAGATATCTCATGACTGATGGTGGTTCACATTACATACATTGTGTGTTTAGAAAAGTTTTAGCTAAATATGATGTTAATCATAGAGTAGTTCCACCCTATCATCCTCAATCTAGTGGTAATGTGGAATTAACTAACAGGGAAATTATATTAATTCTGTAAAAGACCTTTAATAGATCAAGGAAAGATTGGGCGAACAAGTAAAATGATGCACTTTGCGCTTATAGAATTTCTTACAAAAACCCTATGGGCATGTCACCTTATAAAATGATTTATGGAAAAAGCTTATCATTTGCCACTAGAACTAGAGCATAAAGCTTATTGGGTAGTCAAACAATTAAACTTTGATACAAAATTGGCAGGAGAAAAAATGTTGCTAGATATAAGTGCTAAGGTAAAATTGTATATAGGCGGAGTTCCGGATGCCCGCAAGCCTCCCATATGTTTGGTTCTGGTTTGTATGATTTCGAACGTCCACTAGTAGAAAACAGGGCTTTGGTTCGGGCCAGCACAGCCCATTAGTCCCGGTTCAGTCACGAACCGGGACCCATGGGGGGCATACGTCCCGGTTCATGCTCCCAGGGGGCCGGCCGGGGCCTTGTGGGCATTGGTCCCGGTTCATCTGGACCCATTTGTCCCGGTTCCTGGCACGAACCGGGACAAATGGGCCTCGCTCCTGGCCCACATCCATTGGTCCCGGTTCGTGGCTTGAACCGGGACAGAAGGGGGGCCTTTAGTCCCGGTTCCGCGCACGAACCGGGACCAATGAGGTGGCTATATATACCCCATCGCCGGCAAACAGAGCACTCCACACTGCTCTATTTTTTCTGGCCGACGAGGGGAGAGCTTTGTGGTGCTCTAGCTCACCTCCTATGCACATGAGGTGTTTGATGAAATGCCCAAGCCACACTAGTTAAGCTTTCTCCTCCAGAAGCTCGACCTTCAAGCTCCATTTTCCTCAAGATTTGTCTAGGTTTAGCGGTCCGTCACGTCCCGTCACCGTCTTCACCGCCGTCAATCACCCGCGCCGATCTCGTCGCCGGCATAACCGTGGTGAGCCTCTTGTTCTTATCTTCTTTCTAAAAGAAAAAAAATTCTTACTTGTATGATTTGGATAGATACTTGTCTAATTTTCTTACTTTTATTATTGTTTGTTATTATATAGTGCGATGGTTTTGGTATCCGCCCCCATCGGCCCTCGTCCTATCTATGATTCGGATGTGGTATATATTATATTTTATAACTATTTGGTTCATTTATTGTTTATGACAATTATGCCGACCAACGTGACATAGATTTTTTTATCTAGGAGGTATGTGAACTGGAAATTCCAACCGACCCTATTATCGAGAGGTTAAATTTAGTTGAAGAAGAAAACAATTACTTGAAGGAAAAATTGAAAAAAAATTGAGGAGGAGAAGATGATATTGGAGTTGCATGTTGCGGATGTCGTCGATGATCACAAGATCAAGATGGATGCAATGTGCTTCAAGATTAGAAAGTATAGAAAATATGCCATTCATACCGAGGCTTGGTATCATTATGCCGTTGGATCAATTGTTACCTTGGTTGTGATTATGATCACATTTGTTGTTGCATTGAAATGTTTTACATAGTTTCAATGTGTGGTTTAATTAGATGCTCTGGAGAGCTATATGTTGTTCAATGAGAACTATGTATGTACTTTGGTTTTAGTGTGATGATGCACCTCTATTAATTTGGTCACTTATCTATTCATGATGTTTTGTAATGGTTTTTTACACACTTAATTATATATAATGCACGCAGATGAACCGGCAATGGATGTACGGTGACAGACGCACCTCCGAGTACATTAAGGGCGTGCATAATTTTCTCGAAGTGGCTGAGGCAAACAAGGAGAATGGTTTTATGTGTTGTCCATGCCCTATATGTGGGAATACAAAGTCTTACTCTGACCGGAAAATCCTTCACACCCACCTGCTTGAGAAGGGTTTCATGCCACACTATAATGTTTGGACCAGGCACGGAGAAATAGGGGTTATGATGGAAGACAGTGAAGAAGAAGAGGACGATGACAACTATGTGCCCCCTGAATACGGTGATGCTGCAACGGGGGAAGCTGAAGATCAAGAGGAACCAGACAATGTGCCCGATGATGATCTCCGCCGGGTCATTGTTGATGCAAGGAGACAGTGCGAAACTGAAAAGGAGAAGCTGAAATTCGATCGCATGTTAGAGGATCACCAAAAAGGGTTGTACCCCAATTGTGAAGATGGCAACACAAAGCTCGGTACTGTACTGGAATTGCTGCAGTGGAAGGCAGAGAATGCTGTGCCTGACAAAGGATTTGAGAAGCTACTGAAAATATTGAAGAAGAAGCTTCCAAAGGATAACGAATTGCCCGACAGTATGTACGCAGCAAAGAAGGTCGTATGCCCTCTAGGATTGGAGGTGCAGAAGATACATGCATGCCCTAATGACTGCATCCTGAACCACGGTGCGTACGAGGATTTGAACACATGCCCGGTATGCGGTGCATTGCGGTATAACATCAGACGAGATGACCCTGGTGATGTTGACGGCGAGCCCCCCAGGAAGAGGGTTCCTGCCAAGGTGATGCGGTATGCTCCTATAATACCACGGTTGAAACGTCTGTTCAGAAACAAAGAGCATGCCAAGTTGATGCGATGGCACAGAGAGGACCGTAAGAAAGACGGGAAGTTGAGAGCACCCGCTGACGGGTCGCAGTGGAGAAAAATCGAGAGAAAGTACCGGGCTGAGTTTGCAGGTGACCCAAGGAACGTATGGTTTGGTTTAAGCGCGGATGGCATTAATCCTTTCGGGGAGCAGAGCAGCAATCACAGCACCTGGCCCATGACTCTATGTATCTATAACCTTCCTCCTTGGCTGTGCATGAAGCGGAAGTTCATTATGATGCCAGTACTCATCCAAGGCCCTAAGCAACCCGGCAACGACATTGATGTGTACCTAAGGCCATTAGTTGAAGAACTTTTATAGCTATGGAATGGAAATGGTGTACGTGTGTGGGATGAGCACAGACAGGAGGAATTTGACCTACATGCATTGTTGTTTGTAACCATCAATGATTGGCCTACTCTCAGTAACCTTTCAGGACAGACAAACAAGGGATACCACGCATGCACGCACTGTTTAGCTGACACCGAAAGTATATACCTAGACAATTGCAGGAAGAATGTGTACTTGGGGCATCGTCGATTTCTTCCGACCAACCATCAATGTCGAAAGAAAGGCAAGCATTTCAAAGGCGAGGCAGATCACCGGAAGAAGCCCGCCATGCGTACCGGTGATCACGTACTTGCTATGGTCAATGATTTACACGTAATCTTTGGAAAGGGTCCCGGCGGACTATCTGTTCCGAATGACGCTGAGGGACGCGCTCCCATGTGGAAGAAGAAATCTATATTTTGGGACCTACCCTACTGGAAAGACCGAGAGGTCCGCTCTTCAATCGACGTGATGCACGTGACAAAGAACCTTTGCGTGAACCTACTAGGCTTCTTGGGCGTGTATGGAAAAACAAAAGATACATCGGAGGCACGGGAGGACCTGCAACGTTGGCACGAAAAAGACGGCATGCCTCCAAAAAAGTATGAAGGTCCTGCCAGCTACGATCTTACCAAAGAAGAGAAGGAAATCTTCTTTGAATGCCTGCTCAGTATGAAGGTCCTGTCTGGCTTCTCGTCGAATATAAAGGGAATAATAAATATGGCAGATAAAAAGTTCCAGAACCTAAAGTCTCATGACTGCCACGTGATTATGAGGCAACTGCTTCCGGTTGCATTGAGGGGGCTTCTACCGGAAAACGTTCGATTAGCCATTGTGAAGCTATGTGCATTCCTCAATGCAATCTCTCAGAAGATGATCGATCCAGAAATCATACCAAGGCTAAGGAGTGATGTGGCGCAATGTCTTGTCAGATTCGAGCTGGTGTTCCCACCATCCTTCTTCAATATCATGACGCACGTCCTAGTTCATCTAGTCGACGAGATTGTTGTTCTGGGCCCCGTATTTCTACACAATATGTTCCCCTTTGAGAGGTTCATGGGAGTCGTAAAGAAATATGTCCGTAACCGCGCTAGGCCATAAGGAAGCATCTCCATGGGCCATCAAACAGAGGATGTCATTGGGTTTTGTGTTAACTTCATTCCTGACCTTAAGAAGATTGGTCTCCCTCAATCGCGGTATGAGGGGACACTGACTAGAAAAGGCACGCTAGGAGGGGACTCAATAATATGCAGGGACGGGCATTCTTGGTCTCAAGCACACTACATAGTTCTACAGAACTCTACCTTGGTGACCCCGTATGTCGATAAACACAAGAACATTCTGCGCTCCAAACACCCTGAGCAGTGTGATGACTGGATTACATGTGAACACATCAGGACTTTCGGCAGTTGGTTGGAAACACGTCTCAGAGGTGACAACACTGTTTCTGATGAGCTGTACTCGTTGTCCAGGGGACCATCTTCGACTGTATTGACTTACAAAGGATACGAGATAAATGGGAATACATTTTACACGATCGCCCAAGATCAAAAGAGCACCAACCAAAACAGCGGTGTCCGCTTTGATGCAGCAACCAAGAGGGGAAAGGACACATATTATGGTTACATAGTGGACATATGGGAACTTGACTACGGACATGATTTTAAGGTCCCTTTGTTTACGTGCAAATGGGTCAATATGTCAGGAGGCGGGGTACAGGTAGACCCACAGTACGGAATGACAACAGTGGATCTGAACATTCTTGGCTACACAGACGAACCATTACTCCTAGCCAATGATGTGGCACAGGTTTTCTATGTGAAGGACATGTCTACCAAACCGAGAAAAAGAAAAGATAAGGAAGCGAATACATCATACGATGAGCCAAATCGCCACATAGTTCTTTCAGGAAAAAGAGACATCGTGGGATTGGAGGGCAAGACAGACATGTCTGAAGATTATGAAAAGTTTCATGAAATTCCTCCCTTCAAATTCAAGGCTGACCAAAGCACCCTGTTAAGAGATGAAGAATATCCATGGTTACGGCGCAATAAGCAAAGGACACAAGCGAAGAAAAAGTGAAGACTTTCTCTCCACAACTATTATGATGATGCCTTTGATCTAGAATATCACTGCAGTTACATGTGAAGAAATGAAATCCCTTTGTAACAGACGAGTTTCCGTATGAAACCCTGATACTTCGAAAGAGATTGTCCGTTTTGTACACGAACTGCATCCAGTTTTTGCCGTAACCCTCTCAACTTTTTAGCACATGCTATGTGGGTGAAATGATGATACCATGCCAACTTTCAACCTTTTCAGAGTTCATTTGAAGTGCTTTTCAATTTCAGGGTCATTTAGCGCAAAAAATCAGTAAATGCATGAAAAACAACAAATGAATTCAGAAAGGGTTGAAAATTTATGATGTGGCTTTGAATGGTGCATTTTGAACACACAAAAACTCTGGAGTTCAAATAAGTTCAAAAAAATGAAATCCCTTTGTAACAGACGAGTTTCCGTATGAAACCCTGATACTTCGAAAGAGATTGTCTGTTTTGTACATGAAGTGTATCCAGTTTTTGCCGTGACCCTCTCAACTTTTTAGCACATGCTATGTGGATGAAATGATGATACCATACCAACTTTCAACCTTTTCAGAGTTCATTTGAAGTGCTTTTCAGTTTCAGGGTCATTTAGCGCAAAAAATCAGTAAATGCATGAAAAATAACAAATGAAGTTAGAAAGGGTTGAAAATTGATGATGTGGCTTTGAATGGTGCATTTTGAACACACAAAAAGTCTGGAGTTCAAATAAGTTCAAAAAAATGAAATCTCTTTGTAACAGACGAGTTTCCGTATGAAACCTTGATACTTCGAAAGAGATTGTCCGTTTTGTACACGAAGTGCACCAGTTTTTGCCGTAACCCTCTCAACCTTTTAGCACATGCTATGTGGGTGAAATGATGATACCATGCCAACTTTCAACCTTTTCAGAGTTCATTTGAAGTGCTTTTCAATTTCAGGGTCATATAGCTCAAAAAAACTGTAAATGCATGAAAAATAACTAATGAAGTCAGAAAGGGTTGAAAATTGATGATGTGGCTTTGAATGGTGCATTTTGAACACACACAAAATCTGGAGTTCAAATAAGTTCAAAAAAAATTCTTCAAAAAAATTCTTCAGAATTTTTTTGTTTGAAACTTTAATAGCAAACTAAAATAACAAAATCTTTTTTTGATTAAAAAGGACATTTCAAATAACCTAAAAATTACCAAATAGAATTTAATGATAAAACACAGTAATATTAAATAGCAGGAAAAACAATCACTCAAAAATCTATTTTTATAGTAAAGTTATTCACAAACTATTGATTCACACAAATTTAAACTATTCAAATTGCAAAACTAATGGCACTAACAGAAAGTTTATAATTTTTATTACCTAAAAGCGAAAATAATCACTGAAAAACAGTAAGTATTTTGTTGTAAGTAGAACCAAAATAAAATAAATAAAGCAAAAAAGAAAACAAAAAAACTGGAAAAAAATAAAAAAAATGCCACCTACTGGGCCACCACGGCCTGAATACGACTAGGAACCCAACCATGGGCCAGGATTCAGGCCCGCAGCAGGCCCAGTAGGCCCACAGGCAAGGATTGATAGAGTAGACCCGAAAGCCTGCAGTTGAGAGGAGCTCGAGAGGGTGGGCGCAGCAGCGCTTATAAACCACTCTCGAGCTCTCTCAACTAGCGAGGTGGGACTAAACATCCCACCGCACCGCGCCAGCCCAAGGCCTTTGGTCCCGGTTGGTAGCACCAACCGGGACAAAAGGGGTGCATTGGTCCCGGTTGGTGGCACCAACCGGGAGCAATGGCCCTCTTTGGTCCCGGTTTGTGCCACCAACCGGGACCAGAGGTCTCTGTTTCCCGCCCTTTGGGCTGCTGAAAACTGTCCTTTGGTCCCGGTTGGTGGCACGAACCGGGACCAAAGGTGGGTATTGGTCCCAGTTTGTGCCACCAACCGGGACCAAAGGTTGTGGTATATAAGGCCACACTTAGAAATTTTTCCCCAAATCTCCCATTATCTCCCGCGATGGCCGAACCATAGCATGACGCCGCCGGGCTGCTGCTCCGGAGATCGCCGTCGCCGAGCCCTGCCCCGACACCGCGCCCTGCCCCGACACCGCGCCCTGCCCCGACCTCGCCGCGCCCTGCCCCGACCTCGCCGTCGCCGAGCCCTGCCCCGACGCCGTCCCCGCTCCCCTGCAAAACACTGTGATCCTCCTCGCCGTTCCCCTCATCTCCTCCCCCCCCCCCCCCCCCCGCGCCCCAATGCCGCCGCCCACCCCGACGGCGATGCCGCCCGCGCTCCGGCCGCTCCGACGACCGCCCCTGTTTTTTTTTCTTTTTTTTCCTTTGTTCAAGTTGAATTATGTAATAGAGATTATTGGAGATTATGTAATTCTCTATATATGCTATGTATATGCTCTTTTTGAAATTTTAGTTATATGCTCTGTATATACTCTTTTTTGCATTTTTAGAAAAATATTGGGGATTATGTAATGCTCACAAAAAAGTCTATTTTTTGTTCATAAGAATTTTATGTATGTATGTTCATAGGCAAAAGTTACATTTAAGAAAAAAAGAAAATATATGTATATTCATATGCAAAGAATATGCAAAAGTTAGAATTTTTTATGTTCATAGAATTTTTTTTGGTGATATTGTAGAATATGAACCTTTCGAATATGGATGAATGGATGGATGAACATTTTGTTAGATAATTTTTTCTGTAGTATATATATGAAAACTTGGTCAAAATTTTTTGTAGTAGATGATGATGATGATATGAAAACTTGGTCAATTTTTTTTGTAGTAGATGATGATGACGATATATGAAAACTTGGTCAATTTTTTCTGTTGTAATTTTGTTCATGAATGTTTTCTATTAAAACTCATATTAAGTTTGTTCGATGAATGTTTCATGGGAGAGAGGGAGTAAAAACTCATTAGACATGAGGGGGGAGGAGTCCCCCTCCGGTTCATCTATCCAAACATTCCCGGATGTTATCCCCCTTCACCTATATATCGTGTAGTGCCGCGTTAGAACACCCCTAACTCTCTCGGGAATTCAACATATATTCAAAATTTACCAAGTTACTAAGTTACTAAGTTAAAATGTTCATATATTCAAAATGAGTTAAAAGAATCATATATTCAAAATTTACTCCCGGTCCGCTAGCCCGACCAACTCTCGACGCAACCCAAACCCTAGAAGAAAGAGCATTTTTGATCTCCTACCCCCTCCCGCCCCTACCCGATAAACTCTCGAGGCCACCCAAACCCCCAAGAAGAAAACTCCGGTAACTTCGACATGAGGGGGGACGTCGATCAACCCCCTATCGCCGGACCAACTCTCGAGTCCACCTAAACCCTGAAAGTATAACCCCGGCCCGATCGACATGAGGGGGGGACGTCGGACATGTATGAGAGAGGCGGTCCGCAACTAATCCATTTCTCATATATGCATATGATTCCTTGTTGTGATATTAGCTAGGTCTCATCATTTGCCAGAAGTAACAGGCGTATGATGCTACGAAGCTCTTCAAAGTTGTATTGGAACGGAGTTCCTGATAGAATAATTCGGCTTTTGGTACGAATTTCAGCAAAGGCCTTCCAAATAGCGATATTCGGAAGGCTCTTGCTGAACTTTGTACCAAAAAGTGAATTATTCTATCGGGAACTCCGTTCCAAAACAACTTTGAAGAGCTTCAAACCATTATACGCCTGTCATTTCCGGCTAATGATGAAGTCATGGTTTTCTTGAATTCTTTGACACTAGACAACGTGACATATATAGAAGGGTAGATGAGATCAGGAAAAATATGGACCATTTTTTGCACATCCAGAATGGCGTCATTTTGTTAAATCCCTTGTTGGTCCGAACGTCGGACATTCATGAGAGAGGCGGTCCGACCCAAACCCTAGAAGCATTGTCGAGGCCACCCCAAACCCTAGAAGTGTTGCCTATGCCACCCCAAACCCTAGAAGCGTTGTCGAGGCCACCCCAAACCGTAGAAGCGTCGAGCTAGCTATGTCTGCGTTTGCACTAATATATCCATCTGTCATGTTTGTATATTAATTTCCATGTTGTAATATTTGCAGAAACTATGGAGCACCGAGACATCGAAGCAGAACAGTTGTTGGGGGACATAATCCTCGGCGGAGGTGATGTCTTGTCATTTCTCAACGACACCGATGGTCTGGAAGGAGAGGGTGAAGCAGGCTCCGGTGATCGAACAATGCAGGTGGAAGGACATGATTATGATGGCTCCGGTGACGGAATGCCGGTGGAAGAAGGAGACCGTGATGACTGCTCCGGTGAGCGAACGGAGGAAGGAGATGTTGCAAATTCCGGCGAGGTATATATATTAATTAAGCCTGTGCTGACTAGCTAATTGATGCATTAATCGTTTTAGTATGTACACATATTAACTCTCTTCTTTCTTCTTTTCTAGCCATCCGGATCGAGCCAAACTTCGGTAACGAGACGAGGCCCGAAGAAAAGGTTGCGCCAGGATGAAAGGTTCACGATCACAGCAATCAAGGGCGATGGCCAACCGATTGAACCCCGCTGGACCAAGGAAGCATTTTCTGCTCAGTGCGGGGTTCTTGTTAGGGACATGATCCCGATCAGCATCCACCAATGGAATAAGCCTAAGAGCGAAGACCCTCAAGTGTCTTTTGTCAACGATAGACAGAAAGATGATCTTTGGACCGCGCTGAAGGCAAATTTCACCCTACCACCAGAGGAGGATCCGGATAAGCCAGTTATAGAGCCATTGGTCAAGGCTCATGCTCTTAAGAAGATGGCAGATCTATTCAGGAGGTGGAAGAATGAGTTGAAATCAACGTTTGTCGACAAAGGGAAGACTCCAGAATTCACCGGTTGATTTGAGAAGATAAGAGATCACTGGCCCGCATTTGTGGCCCACAAGACATCGGAGAAGAGTAAGAAGATGTCAGCGACAAACAAGAAAAATGCTGCAAAGAAGGAGTATCACCATCGCACGGGGTCAGGTGGCTACCTCAAAGCCCGGCCGTTGAGGGACAAGGCTGAGAAGACCTGCTTGATAAAGGGGTCGAACCAGAGACATTGAACTGGCCAGATCGTTCAAGGACTTGGTTCTTCGGGGTTGGGGGAACCTTGGACCCTGAAACAGGGAAGTGCTGTTGGACGAAGGAGCAACTTGAAATACCTGTGAAGAAGCTTCAGAAGTATATCGCCGCAGCGCAGCAAGGGACGTTCGTTCCCGACAGGGAGAACGACGAGCTCACACAGGCCCTCGGGAATCCTGAGCACCCAGGACGAACACGAGGCACGGCAGGCTCCGTTGCGTGGAAGGAAGGGTTTCCCAGCGTAGGCGGTTACAAAACCCGGGAGAGGAGGAGGAAAGTGGAGCAGACCGAACTGCAGAAGCTGAATGCAAGGGTACGAGCGCTAGAGGAACAAGCACTAGTTCAGAGGCAGCGACCTGCCAAAGCTACCCCAGAAGCTACCCCGCCATCTCAGCGGAGAAGCAGCGTGTCTTCCACCGAGCTCCTTCAGCAGCCTCACTTCACCGCTCCCAGCTACCCCGTGGATGCTATCACGGAGGCTCAAGATTGCCACCTTATGGCGCAATGGCAGCACCTCAAAGTCAAGGCGGCTGTCGGCTGTGTTGCACCTCCTCAACCCGGCACAACTTTTCACTGCCTTCCGATTCCAGAAGGCTATGCTGTTGTGATGGTCGATGAAATAACGGAGGGATTTGAGGAGCTCGAGCTTGACCACCCTACCGATGAAGGGGAGACTCAGCTGGGTCTTGCTCTGAAGACTCCATGTCAATGGCGGAAGGAGCTCATCAACCTTCCGAACTGGACGCCTCCGCCTCCTCCTCCGGCGAGTCAGGGCACTCCGCCTCCTCCTCCGCCTCCTCCTCTGGCGAGTGATCAGGGCACTCCGCCTCCTTCTCCGGCTGCTCCGGCGCGTGGTGGCACTCCGCCTCCTTCTCCAGCTGCTCCGGCGCGTGGCGGCACTCCGCCTCCTTCTCCAGCTGCTCCGGCGCGTGGCGGCACTCTGCCTCCTTCTCCGCCTACGCCGGCGCGTCCGAGCAGCCCGCCTCCTTCTCCGCCTCGTCAACAACAGCGGAAGACAGCCGCGGCTACTCCGGCTGCTCCGGCGCGTCGTAGCACTCTGCCTCGTAAGCAACAAAGGAAGACAGCCGCAGCCGCTTCGGCTGCTCCGGCGTCTAGCAGTACAGCCAGAGGCGGGAGGCAATACAAATTCGGTCCATCTCTCAAGCCTCTAGAGAAGTTACCATACGAGATGACCGAGGAGGAAAACGCGGAGATCTGTCAAGCCCAAGTGAAGGACTTTTTTGCAAAGAAAAATTCACCTCCGGAGGAGAAGATGGATCCGGTGAAATTGGAGCGCACTTTGAAGAACCTGAAGCGACCACCACCGCCTCCGCCGGATGACAACCATGTCCGCGCTCTGAAAAAGGCAGTGGAAGGAGCGCGCCGGTCGGGAACTACTTCAAGTGACAAAAGGTTACATGAACGAAGAAGAGGGAACAAAATTCCCCAGCTCGGCGAACAGGCAAACCAATCGTGCCCCCAGCTCAAGGTGTCTAGCGATATCGTCGCAAATCTGCCGGGGATGCTGCCCGGTACCAATCCTGGTGATTACCTGCCCGACGATGCACATTTTGATACAATGGAGGTGGACGAACACAAATACCAGTACGGGAAGCCTCTCGTCAGACCTGGTGATCCTCCTCTAACAACGATGATGCGAAGATTCCATAAGTGGTACATGGACACCTGCAAGTCTGGGAAGGATATTTTGAGGCTGAGAGTTAAATAGGAGCACGACCTCGTTGGAATTGATCTGTTGTCTGTTCCATTTGAGGAGTTCTTCCAGTTTTTCAATCAAAAGGACCTCGATAAAATAATCATCACTTGCTACTGTCTGTAAGTACTATACTTCTGTAATTAAGTCTCTATATATAGCTCAGCTCTTTCATTGCATGTATATATAATTATCCTCACTATATTATGCAGATTGAAGATCGTCGAATGCAGAAATGAACAATTCTATGATATTGGGTTCATTAACACAAATCTCATAGATGAATGGACGGTTACATATCATGCGAAAGAAACCGAGGCCAACTTGCTACAATCGTTGCTTAAAAATCAAAACAAAGATAAAATACTCTTTCCTTACAACTTCAAGTGAGTGTTACTGTCTTCTGCATATTCGGTTTCCCTTATTACTCGAGGTTATAGTAATGTAATTGATGAGTTATGCATGCGTGCGCAACTTCCACTTTATTCTCCTAGAGATTAAGCTTGAGCAGGGACTAGTAACCGTCTTAGACTCAAGACGAAAAGATCCCAAGGAGTATGCGGCCATGACTGAAATGCTCCAGAAGTCAGTTCAATCGATCATTATCGCACCATACCGGCAACTTTGGTCATTTCTTGATATCAAGTAATTATTTTCTTTGTCTCGCAGGGTTTGGAAAGTGTTCACCACAGAAGCTCCGGGACTGTCGGGGGAGCTGTGATTTACACACCCGAAAGTAAGTACTACTAGCTAGTTCCGCGCATCTCCCATTGATTCTAGCTAGTTTCATCAATACCATTTATAATGCTTGATTATCAGTTTGATTGACCTTTATTTCTCGTAAAGTGGTTGTGGCAGGAAGGCGGGAATAATTTTTGTGGATACTACATTTGCGAGTACATCTACAACGCGACGACCTCTAAGCGGGGCTACTCTGAAAAACAATATGAAGTGCGTAAGCAATAATATTCACAATTTTATTTTATTACCATCATTTGCGTTGAGTTTCATTCATATATATGTATTGACCCCCTTCTTCAAATTAGATTTGGCAGATGCGGGATGAACTCCTACCACAAGATCGCTTAAAAGCAAGTCAAGAGGAATTGGCGGGATTCTTTCTTGACCACGTCATCAATCCAGCCGGAGAATACCATGTGGAACTTGACATCAAATGTTAGGGATTGTAAGAGATCTTATATTGTATATATGTAGCTAGTAGCGTCGGATAGATATACGAAAACTTGTTGTTCGACCAATCTCTCGGAGAAGGAGGAGGTCGATCACTTCTCTCTGTATATGTTCATGACGATCTTGTGTACTTAATGGTTTCCTTCATTTGCTTACTAGCTAGTGTGTCGGTCCTATCTATAGTATAGTACGTAGCGTCGACCAAGCACGAAGATAAGAGAGGACATTTCTCTAGCTATTAGCTAGCTAACACAATAAATGATGAAACCCCTAAATTAACCCTACAAAACCCCCAAACACACCCCCCCCCCCCCCCCCCCTTTCAAAAAAAAACAAAAACTCTAGCTCCTGAGCTGCTGACACGTGGATGAACTTTGATCCCGGTTGGTGTTACCAACCGGGACTAAAGGCCCTCCTCTCTGGGCTCGCTGCAGCGGCCACGTGGAGCCCCATCTGTCCCGGTTCGTATAAGAACCGGGACTAAAGGTGTTGGGCTTTAGTCCCGACCCTTTAATCCCGGTTCCCGAACCGGGACAAATGAGCCTTATGAACCGGGACAAATAGGCCTTTTTCTACTAGTGGTCCGGACCGGTCCGGACATATTTCATGAACCGCGTTGGATGGCAAAAAATGTCCGAACACTCCGGTCCAGACATTTAGGAGTGATTTGTTGTACCGTGTTGGAGTTGCCCTAATCATCATATCAAAGGATAAGTCTTCAAAAATTTAAACACGACATTGACTGAGTTTATTTAGATTTGTGTTCCATTGCACTTTATACTACTATATCTATAATCTCGACAGCTTCTGTATCTATGTGGTGTTTCTTGGCACAACTCAATTGGAACTAAATTACTTATACGAATATACAATTTTACCTTAGCATAGATATGATGTTGACATCCTTATACCTACTTAGACATACACTATTTAAAATCTTATTGGCCTTTAAATTGGTTATTATGCATTCTGGCAGGCCGCGCTTTCCTATCTAGTAGTACTTGAAGCATGCATATATAGGGGAATTTCAGAGGACCTGCAGGGTGCTCCACACACTGATATCTTAACCTTGTACCCACCCCAGGATCGTGCACATCTCTTTTTCCTCCTGTGTATTTAATCATGTATCTGTTCTTAAAATCATGTCTTTTGCAATGTATTCAATGTCTTTTTTGTATCAGACATGACCCACCATAGAAAAAGCACCTATATCACCCCAGCTCCCAACCCCCACTGCCCAACTCCGAACCATTCTGATGATATTTACTACCCTGGGTACCTCAACAAAAAAAACTACCCTGGACCCAACAACCATCACCTGTTCTAGGTATGCAGAGAAAGGAAACCAAATACTCAAAGCACCAGAAATCATACTCCGTAACCAGATCACCCTTTGAGCATGGATCTAGAAACTTAGAAAGAAATATTATTTCAAAATGGCCTTCGTCATCTTTGTCGTGGGTCATTTACTTTTTTTTAATTCATCACATGCGGGGCGAGGGGGGTCCCCACCTGTATATTGATCTCAATTCAAAAGAAATGAGCCGGTTTATGTGGGAAACCAGGTCGAAAACCATGATCTAGTTTATATGGAAAATTGGATCAAAAACCATACAGCCCAAGGGGCAATACATCTTGCCGAAGCAAGGACAAAGAAAATACAAAAGTCATATACATAATTGTAACACCACACACATGACAAAACTAGTAAAGAAGGGGGGCTATTGAGGCAGCACATTACGCCAGAAGACAGCACGGAGGGAAACTCAAAAGGACATGTAGTGAGAGATCTAGTAGTAGCCACGCCGAGACGAGCCGCACGGAAAACCTCAGGGAGAAACATCATGGAGTTGTGCCATTACCAGCCTCGAGCCATCTAGCACTCATCGGAAGGGTGGTCATTGCCCATGGCGAGGCAAAAATGAAGATGAGGGTGGACTCTGGCCCATCGAGCATTCACCGAAAAGGGGTCGATTCTTCACTGGAGGGGAGTCATTGCCCAGGGGATGTGGGAAGGAGTGATGGATGAGTGGCATGTTCACTGAGAGGGCAACTGAAGAAAATGTATCAACCAAGGGGGGTTTATCCCATGGTTGAGTGTAAAAGAAGTGCACTACACAACACTAGATGGCAACCAGAGGTAATCGAGTGGTGGCAAGGAGGAGATATTGGAGGAGGCTCAGATGGTTTGAGGAGGAGTTCACCGGAAAGCCATGCAGAGGAGCACCCAGGAGCAGCGCGGAGAGGCTTGGGATGGGAGCCCCACCTGCATAGCAGCACGTCGACGAAGGGGGTGGATGGTCAGAGGCCCTAAAGCAGCACCTCCCAGAATGTATGTGGTACACAAAGACGTCACGGCTGCCAAGATTTCTCCTGGGCCGCACTAGAGGCACACCTTGCCGATGCGACCTAGCACGTCGCCGCACCGCCACCATGACAGCAGACGCCGGAAGGCACAACATGGTCAGGACATGGCAGCCTCGGTAGAGCCATCGATGATGTCGTCTTGTGGACAGCCGGCGGCAGGGTAGGTCAGAAATGGGTATTTGGATCTGAGGGTGGGTTGCGCCAGTGCCATTATAGTTGCCATGAGGAGGAGCCAACCGTCGACCTCGGTGTACCAACACAGGTGCGTGAGTGTAACATCCCTGTAATTAACGCACTGTTGCTCCCTTAATTAAGTGGCCATGTCATCCTATTATCTTTGCTAAATGCCATTAAGTTTTAAACTCAATTAAAAAATCAAATTCAAAAATGCAAGTAAAAAATTATTTCTTCTAACAGTGAAATAAAAATGTTGATAATATTGCAAATAATCCCTAAGTAGTTATCTTAAGGAAAACAACATCACCTAAATTCCTAAAATGCCCTTAAGAATGTTTTTAGTGGACTAGCAGCACTTAATTGCACCATTTAAATACCGAGCTAAATTTAAACATTTCAAATTGACCTCAAACTTTCTGGGCATATTCAAAATATTGACTAGTAATTATGTGCAAAGTTTGAACCAAAACAAAATTCATTTGGTGCTAGAAATAAATAGAAACTAGAAGATAGAAAAGAAAACAGAAAAGAAAAAGAAAAGAAGACACAAGAGCTACTGTGCTGCTGGGCTTCGAGTGCACAGTGCACAGCCCAAGCCAGCAGCGAGGTCATCGTCTTCCTCCGGCAGGTGTCAGCTGCGCCGCGCCTGTGGGCGCCGATGCCGCACGCGTCGGCCATCCACCACTGCTGCCGTCGCCCTGGACGCCCACAAGACCTCTCCCGCAACCCCCCTTCACAAACCCTAGCTCCCATTCGCTCCCTCCTCGTGCCGGTTTCGTCCTCCCCGCAACCGCAGCCTCTGCCGTCGCCATGGCCCGACCTTGCCCACGCGCTCTCCGTCATCCCCGTGCCCTGAGAACATGTCAGCGAGCTCCGCCTTCGTCCTCTACATCGACTACGACCACCAGCTCGTGCTGGGCGCCGCTACATCGACAGCATCAACCTCGTCATCGTCTTCGGCCCCCGGAGCTCCGCCGCGTCGATCCACGCCATTGCTGCTCCTAAGCCGCTCACCGGGCCTTTCTTGTGCCTCTCGGTGAGATCCCCGTCAAAACCCCTATCTTACCGCTTTGATTCATCGCTCATAGCTGCCTCTACCATTGCCACCAAAGCTCGTCACCACCATTTGCAACGCCACCACAGCCACCGAACACACAGCTCGCGCCCGAGCTTCGCATCGAGCTCCTGGGCTCCCCAGGAGCCCGTAGCACCCACCAACTCCTTCCCCCGTGCCCCTAGCGTCGTTCCCATCGGCGCCGTTTCCGGCCGCCGCCTCTGCTCATCGCCGGCGCCGTTTCCGGTCACCCCAACACGCCCCACTTGCGTCATTCGACGCGCAGCGTTGCCCACGTTCAAACGAGCCCTTTCGTCGACCAAATGGTTATCGAAGACGCAAACCCGAGCCCCGCCGCCGTTTAAACGCCGGTGGGCCTATGACTTGAGGGTCCCGCTCGTCAGCCCGTCATTAGCGCTAACTAAACTCACTGACATGTGGGGCCCCACTGTAGCAATTAGCTTAAATTAAACAAACCCGGATAATTAAACCTTTGTCATTGAGATGGGCCCCACCTCAAAAATTAAGTTAATTAGTTTAAATTAAATACTGTTAGTTCACCCTGTCACTGACCAGTGGGTCCTACTGGTCAGGTTTGACTAGTCAACGGCCCTGTTGACTGCTGACTGGCCCTGCTCACTGGACAGTTGACCTGGTTAACTAGCCCCACCTGACAGCCTCACAGCCCACTGTTGTGTACACTTCTCTGTGTGCACATACCATTTTGCTATTTATTTTCGAAATAATAATAAATCCAGAAAATTCAGAAAATCCTTTAAACTTTGGAAATTCATATAAAATAATCTATACCTCAGATGAAAATAATTTATATATGAAAAATGATCTGAAAAATATAACAAATCCGAATATGTCATCCACATGTATGACAAACATCGTTATTACAATGAACATTGAACTTTTGCTACCGGACGAATTAACAGAATAATACTTCTAGCCGGAAAAATATTTCCAAATATGTTCCCGCTTCAATTAAATTGAGTAATAATGCATTAGAACACATCATCACCATATTTTGCCAAGCCATGCATTTGTGTTGCATTTGTTTGCATGATATTTATTTGTTTCCCCCTTCTTACTTCTTTTCGGTAGACCCCGAGACTGCCGTAGACCTTGTGTACGACTACCGCCTTCACGATCAGATCTTCTCCGCAAAGCAACCAGGCAAGCAAAACCCCCATGATCATTCCAATATCGCCTATTCTATCTCTCTACTTCATGCATTAGGTGTTGGTTCCGATATATAGTCGGTAGAACCTATTCTGATGCATAGCATGTCGTTGTCGCCTCTCGTTGATACTCCCTCCGTTCCAGACTACAAGGTGTATTGATTTCCGTGCAAGTCAACCATTTGAATGTTTGACCAAGAATATAGAATAAAATAACAACATCTGCAATACATAATAGATAAAATCTGAAACTACTTTTCATGATGAATCAAATGATATAAATTTTGTATTGTGGATATTGATATATTTTTCTAAAAACTTGGTCAAACATGCACTTGTTTGACTTTTGAAAAAACAAATACACCTTATATAAAGGTACGGAGGGAGTACTTTACCTGTTGTCCTAGCATGCCTAGTCAGTGATGCTTGTCATCCATCTGTTGGTCCTACACCCTTGTCCGTTTGCCACACTATTACCGGACCCTGATCCCTCTGGGCGATGATCACGGGTATGCTTCTACAGTTGTACTATATGTTACCCTATGGTGGAGTCAGACTCCGGTAGCTTACGACATGGAGCGAGATGGACTGCGATGAGATGCCGACGAAGACGAAGATTATTACTATGTTATGTTTATGTTAAAGTCGGGTCGGCTCGGAGAGCAACCGCGAGTGATTCCCCGTGGCGGAAAGACAGGGCAGGCGGAGACCATCCAGGAGAGAGGTGGGCCTGGACCCTGATCATTGTCCGTGGTTATTAACTATAACATGTTAACGAGCTCTGGGTATATTATTCCGAGTTGCCATTGGCATATACGCACTAACCGCCATGCGTGATAATAGTTTATGGGGTCCTCGGCGTCATCAGTTCCTTATTGAAAGCTCTGCCAGATGTCCAGTTCAGAGATGCGGCCGGGAGACCGGCAGATATCCTTCGGATGAGGTGAAGCTGGACCCTGCTCACACCGTGCAGGAGCGCTTAGGGTGACCGGCCGAACAAACCTTCGCTCTTAGGATGTAGACCAGCGGGTGACCTCTCTGGAGAGCTGACGTAGGACTTCGGTGTGTCATTCTCCTCTGCCGGCACACACCAGGCAGTGTGCTCATACCGGTGGCTTAACGAGGGGTTCGAGCATGTCGGGCTATGTGCTGCACCCCTGCAGGGAAGAATCAATCTATTCGAATAGCCGTGTCCATGGTAATAGGACGCTTGGAGATGTATCCCGATCTTGCACAACTTAAACCGGATACTTAATAAAAGACCCCAAGATATTATAAGCCTGCCTAAGGATCGCTTTCTCACTGGGAGCTGAGAGCGGATCAAAGGGTAGTGCATTGTTGTTACACAAGTTGGTACTCGTATGCGCTCTTTCTTTTCTAAATGCTGCAAGATGCTCTATTGTCTTCTAGTACTGCAAGATGATGGTACTTTATGATACATTGAGTTTCCCCCTCTATTCCGGCTTTTCTGTAGTTTAGTCCACTGATATTTAGTTTAGTCCACTGATATTACCCTATTCCTTTGATACCGATGCATAGGTAGTATAGATCTTATGTAAATCTTGCGAGTACTTTGGATGAGTACTCACTGTTGCTTTGCACTTCTTTTCCTTCAATCTGGTTGCTACTATCAGATGGTAGCCCCTAGGATGCAGGTGTTCCGACGATGAATACTACATGGAGTTCGACGTCGACGAGTAGTTTGGAGGTCCCAGGTAGGAGGCCTGCACCTTTGGGTAGGGTCCTTGTTTTATTTTTGTCTGTAGTCAGACCTAACTCTTGGATGTAATATTGGGTCCTCGTGACACCTGTTTGTAATATATATTGTTTTATGTTTGTTTGTGTCGTAGAGTTGTGTTGTGGAACAAACGTGGAGGTACCGTTCATGATCGTGCAAGCTGCGTGTATGATTAGTGCACGAATATGTTGGGGGTTGTCACAGTTAGGGGATGTGGTCGAGTAGGAGCAGAGGAAGGAGTGGGGGGTTGATGCTGCTCGTCCAAACCAGGAGCAGCAGGACGTGACGAGTGGCGATGTGTTGAAAGGAGGAGGATGGGGTTTCGGGCGGGCAAGCAGGAGGAGATCCGCACCAGGAGGATGGTGGTCGAGGGAGTCCGGGCGTCGCACGCGCACCGGCACAACGCCGATGCAAGCAGGTCTAGGGGGAGTGCAATTTTGGATCTGCGGAAAATGATGAGGAGGGAGGCTAGTGCCAGCACACGTTATGACAGCAAGTGTGTAGCTGAGCGGCGATACCACATGAGCACCGGCCGCGAGCCTAGAGAGGCAGGTCGGCGTGACCATGCCGAGCCATACAGCACGGCGAGGAGAACGGACCGCAGGACATCGGCCGAGCCCTGAAGATGCCGCACCACTGAGCAGCAGAGCATGAACCCGCCAGATCTGTCCGTCATGCCATGCTCACTGCCACGACCGGCCGCCATCGCAAGAGGAGCTCATAGGGCCGCCGCCCTAGATTCCGAAATCCGCCGGCCGCACGGAACCGGCCGGATGGCCCCTTTCCATTTGGAACAAGGGGGCCGCCACCACCGCGGACCAAGCCAGCGCCAGCGGTGGCGAGGAGGGATCTGAGCGGGAAGGCCAGCGGCGGCGCTCGAGTTTGTGCCCCTGGGTCGCCCAGCTAAGAAGCGACACGGGGGTGGGGGAATGATTCATGGGTCATTTGCTTGGACCTTCGACTAAACACGATTGCACATCAATGTGATGCATTGATTAGAGTACTACTTTCTCTAGAAGTAGTACAATGAATATCCTTGTAAATGATAGTTATCCACCAAAAATATGAATTTTGGAATCACCCATTGTTGTTTCAAAAATTCTTTTGAATTGGTATCACAAAAACATAAATTTTCTTACAAGATAATTATTTTCTAGGGATTAGTACAATAAAAATTACAGGAATCAGTATGTGAGTTATCAGATTTCCATTCCAAATGTTAATTTTGAAAGTTTATGAAATTTATGGAAATCAATGATTTAAAAAAAATCCATGGAATTATAACCCTGAGATTCTATTTTCCTGTACAATTAGTACCAATAGAGAATATTCATGAAAATATTATGTTGGAACTCTTAAATTTGCTATGCAGTTCTACTAACAAATGCCACTCCAATAACCCAAATAACAATGTTCACACATTGAGATAGACTGTTAGAAGTATACTAAGCAAGCCACTACACTTCCTCTCCCCTTCCTCTCGCTCCTGTGCTATAGTATCCATAGGCAACAATAGAGGCGACGCGAGGAAGGAGTCCTCCGGCGGTGGATCCGCCATTCCTCTTCCCCTCCGGCGGCCAATTCGGCGATGGGAGGTTGAGGGGAACCACATCCTCATGCGGAGGTGTACATAGGGGTAGTTCTAGGGTTGTGCTTCCTCGGCGGTGTCATCGTGCTGGCACGGATGGCATTGCATGGAATAAGGGTTCGCCTGACTCCTTCCCGTCCATTCGACATCGGTTCCGGCGCCGGCAAGGAGCCAGGGGCCTTTTAGCTTGAGGATCTGGGTGTCTGGAGTCCGTGCTAGTGGTTCTCGCTAGCGAGAGCTCTGCCGTGTTCGGTAGTGGCTACCGTGGAGGCGATGGTTGTTATGATGTTCCTCAAAGTCTCCTTTCTGGTTGTTGCAGGTGCAAGCCCCTGTCCAAACCAGTGTCTATTGGTTTCCCTTGACCTCGATCCTGCTGGATCTCGTTCTCGCCTGAGATGACAGCTGCAGAAGGTTGGCCCTCGCTGCTTGGGGAAAGGATCCCCGCCTGCAGCAGGTGTGGTTTCACCGAGGCTATGGCCTTTGATGCAGGAGGGTGTCTCCCTAATGCTCTGCGTTCTCCTCTGGCATTGGATTCATCAAGATTCCGGATTTCACCGAGGCTTCATCGAGATCCGAGCAGTGCTGCTGGTTGCTGATTTGGGTGGACCTTGTTGTAATTTGCTTTCTTTCAGGGGTGTGTTTGTAAATTCTGGGGACAAGGTGGCTCTCTCTAGGTCCTTCCTGTAATTTCTAGTAATGAGTTTTACCACACAAAAAAAGTATATTAAGCAATATTTATCGTGCCCCGGCTCAAAAACGTGCACTAATCATACACACAGCAAGCACGCTCATGAGGGTGACACTGCAGGTAGTACCACAACACAACTCTTTGACCAAATACATATACAAAAACTCATACATGAGCGGAGATAGCAAATATATCATACAGAGGTCACATGACCCAACATTACATCACAGCGCAAACCAAATATAGGTCTGAGTGCAGACAAATTTAACAAATGCCTTAAGAAGGCTAGAACAAAAGTGTCGACCCTCCCAAAGGCGCAGACTTCCTGCCTAGGACCTCCAAACTAATTGTCGGCATCGAGATCCTAGAAGTAACCGGCATTGGGATCACCTGCATCCCAGGTGCTACTATCTGAATTGCAGCAACCGGGTCAAGGAAAAGAGTAGCAAAGCGATGGTGAGTACTCATCCGAAGTACTCACAAGACTTACATCAAACCTATCTACATTATGCATCGGTATCAAAGGTAAAGGGGGTATATCTGTGAACTGTACTGCAAAAAGCCAGAATAGATGAGAAGTCAAAGGAACCTACAACTACCAGCATCCTGCTACAATAGAAGAGAGAGCGCACACGCGTCCATCTACTCAGCACAGCAATATACTACCATGAATTCTCCCTCAACTCCCTGGGATACATCTCCAAGTCATCTGTTACTGTTGACAAGGCTATTCGAATAGTTTTGTTCTTCCCTGCAGGGGTGCACCACATTGCCCGACACGCTCGAACCCCTCTTTTTCGCCATGCAATTAGCACACAACCATTAGTATGCCGGCAGAGGTGAATGACACGATGCAGCTCTACGTCAGCTAATCCAGAGAGGTCACACGCTGAGTCTATATCCTAACCACAAAGGGTAGCCGGCCGTACTCCCAGTGCGGCCGTATGCGTTGCGAGCAGGGTCAGGATCCAGGCCCACCACTCCGGATGGTACAATGCCTACCTTGCCGTGTGCTGCACCAAGATGAAACCACACCACACTAGATGACATCATAGTACCATCTTCATGTCAATCTTGCTGTACCTGCAGCCACGCACACGCAATGAAACACCTGAATCTATGTGATTTCTGGAAAAGCTGAGGTGAGGAACTACGACGCCGAGGGCCCCATAATCCATTATCACGCGTGGCGGTTAGTGCGTATATGTAATCTTGGATCAAATACACACAACTCGGGTGCTAGGACGGTTAAGTGGAACAAACAACCCTGCTCAGCACGGCCTCCCACCTATTGCCTTTTAGTCATGTTTATTATAAATATATGCTGGAGCACACTCCATCCTTGCTTCGTCCGAACGCGACCATCTGGTCCATCTTGCACCATGTCGCATGCTACCAAGTCCATGTCCACCATAGTACCATAACATATATATATATATATATATATATAGGCTCGCTAAAATAAGCGAGAGCGCACACTAAGTAATCGTACGCTCCGCCCAGCGCACGAGCCAAACAGCGACCGGTGAGTTAATTAGCCCCAAACCACCCACTGCCCGCCTTCCTCCGTGGCCTATATGCATCCATCGTAACGAGTCAATTCACATGGTAATGGACACTGCACGCACACCCCGTGGAAGTGATACTAATTAGCAATGGAACCTACTAATAAATTTACCATAATTAGCGAAGGAACCTAATAATCATGTTACGAGGAAGGACCTTGTATGAAGTAGTAAACAAAAATTCCATACTTTTACCATGGTTAGAAGAATCGTGTGTTTGATTTACATCTGGTAATTCCATTACTATATTTGCAACTTGTGGTAATTCCATTACCATATTTGCCACCTTTTTTACCATGATTAGAAGAATGGTTGGTTTGCAGGAACCGAGGATGGTAATTCCATTACCATATTTGTAACTTGTGATAATTCCATTACCATATTTGACAGCTATTTTTACAATGATTACAAGAATGGTTGGTTTGCAGGGATGGTAATTCCATTACCATATTTGCCAGTTATTTTACCATGGTTTCTGGATTGTCATGGCACATAGTAATATATTTAACTCTATTACTAATTTTGCTAGCTATTTTACTAGGATTAGAAGAACGACTAGTTTGCGGAGCGGAGTCTCGTGCGTGACTAGCAGTAACCAATTTAATTTTGTTACTTTGTCTTGCATGCGGTATTACTTTCATGATTAGTGGGGTGGTTCAAAGCCAAGGGACGTGGAGGTGGGCGCATGGAGTGGTAACAGAAACTAAATACATTACTATATTTTGTACTTCCTTTTACCCTCAAAACAATTAGCTGCGCGAGACTCCCACCGACCGGCGCGCAGAATAAGAGGTTTGCGCTCTCCCTTAGTTTAGCGCCACCGTATATATATTTAAATATATATATATATATATATATATATATATATATATATATATATATATATAGTGGCACTATTCTAATCCTGGGATTAGAATAACTATTTGGATCACAGTGCCCTATATACGGACGATTGGATGTTCCTGAGATCTTGAAGACGAAAGAAAAAGACCCGACCGACCGTCCCCCACCTCATGCTCTCCTCACTCTCCCACTCGATCCCCCGACCCACCCGCGCCGCTGCCCCCCGAAAACCCCACTCGCCGTCACCCCCGCCGCCGGCAACCCCAGGGGCCTCCGCCCCCGCCGCGGGGCTTGGATCCACGCGCAGACGCCAGGCCTGGATCCCACACGCCGTCTCCCACCAGCGCGGCCTCCCGCCACCTTCTACGGCCGCCGCGCCTCCCCAGGACCTCCACCCGCCGCCGCCGTAATTCCCCATCGCCTTCGCCCGCCGCCGCCGCCACTGATCCACATCGCCTTCGCTCGTCGTCACCGCAGCTCCCCAACACCACGACCTGAGCAACCGCTACGGTCCTGGATCCCGCGTGTCGTCGCGAGCCGTGGATCTCATGCGCCGCCTCCGAGCCGTGGATCCCGCTCAGTTCAACTTCACCGAAGCCACCAGTCCGATGGGTAGTGCGTGGGAGGTGGTGTTGCTCCGGCTAGGTACTCCGTCCACGAGCATGGCGCGTCGATGGCTGCCTCCTCCTCCTGTTCCCTCCAACCCCGAGCTTGGCATCTCCACGCTCCACTCGCCGGCGACCACAAGCCCATGTGCAGATTGGGCACTACCTGCAGGTAGAGGAGATGTCGACCTACAGCAGCAAGGGGCCTCGACCTGCAGCTAGCCGAGCGCCGCCACAACGATCCACCACCTACAGTCGGCACTGCACACCCGGGCCGTTCAACTTCGCCATATATTAGGTCGTTCAACTCCGCCCCTGCTCCTCGTGGATGACCTTCAGTCAAGACTGAACACAAAAATATCAACCAATTCGTTACAGGGTAGTTTTCCTGATTAGTCTTTCTACCCCACAAGCTACCACCTTTTGCAGATATAATTGGGGAGCCAAAAAATGTCAACTTCCCTGTGGAATTGCCATATACAACCAGGCACGGACACTTGCACCCAGGATTGCAGAATGGACTATAATAAGGAAAACACAGGTTCAGATCTGGTGCAAAAAGGTTCAGATCAGAGAGATAAACACACACATGAGCAACTTCATTCAACACCGTGATGCTACGTGGTATTGCTATGTTTTTCAGCAGAGATAAACACACACATCAGCCATCCATTCCATCTCTCCCTCTCTCTCTCTCTATCTGTGTCTGAAATTCCTATAACCTTGTTGATTTGATGAGGTGGTTTGCTCGTAGCAGACACACGTACTTTGCTTGGTGCAATCCCGAATAGAAAAGAGAAGAAATGCCTGGACTTTATTTTCCATTTTTTTGTAATCTTGTTCTAGTGTGTAACCGAACAAAAGAACTGAACGCATTTTGTGCTTGTTTTTGGCATATGTTCTGCAGCTCGGTCTCATAAAAAAACAAATACAAAACGACGTTTGTTAGGAACATCAAACGAGTTCAAAAATCTGAAAACACTTGCCAAAAGTGCTATTTGTTTGTATTTGTGTAAAACAACATATTTTTGATGTTTCAAAAAAAACCCAAGAAGCTCAAATTAAAATAACAGAGCGGTTCAATTTTTTTTATAAAAATGGATTTTCCGTGTTTAAAAAAACATACAAGTTCAAATCTAAATAGCGGGGCGGTTCGATGCTAATTACAAAAGCCGGATTTCTCCGGTTACTAAATAATAAACCAAGAAGTTCAAATACAAATAACGGAGCGGTTCAATGCTTATTACTACATTATGATTTTTTTCCGTTGCTACAGAATAACACAAGAAGGCCAAATTAAAAAAATAGAGCAGCTCAAAATTTATAGAGAAAATGGAATTTCCCTGTTCTACAAAAAAACATAGAGGTTCAAATTTGAATAATGGGGAAGTTCAATGTTTATTACAATATCAAGAATGTCAAATTAAAAAAACTGAGTAGTTCAAAAAGTTTATAAAAAAAGATTTTCCCTTTTTTATAATAAGGCCTAGAAGTTCAACTTTAAATAATTGAGCAGTTCGATATTTATTACATAACTAGGACTTTTCGTGATACTAATGAATAACACCAAGATGTCCTAATTAAAAAAATTGAAGTTGTTTGATGTTTATAAAAAACTCATATTTTCTCCAATACTAAAGATTAAAATTAAGAAGTTCAATTTAAAAAAAGGAGTAGTTCAATGTATATAATAAAACTAAGGTTCTCTCGTTAATAGAGAATAAAATCAGGAAGTTCAATTTGAAAAAGTGGAGCACTTTGATATTTATTTGAAAAATCAGATTTTTTTTCAGTTACTAAAGAATAAAACCAATAAGTTCAATTCGAAATAATGAAGAAGTTCGATGATTCTAGCAACACTCCAATTTTCACATTTATAAACATACATAAAAGAAGTTCTAATAAAAAATTTAGAGCGGTTTGAAGGATATAAAATCCTCAGATTTGTTGCAAGAAGTTCATGTGCACCTCCATGCACGATTCAGAATTTATATTGTGGGATGTCCGACCTCCAATTACATGTTTTAGAATGGAAAAAAATGACGTCCGACCTTCAATTGCGTGTAATTCGACGTACACACAAAAATGTGACAGAAGTTCGTAGTGAAAACAACGAGAAGTTCAAGAACTGCAACGAGAGGTTCACCTTGTATTTCCATGATCAAAAACACAAAAAATAAAAAAAAATTGTGTTTTAAAATAATTATCTCAATCCACAGAGTAAGTTCAGTTATTATTTGGGAGCAATTTGATTTCAAAAAGAAAATAAAAAATTCAAATTATAAAAATGGAAAAAGTTCATGTACTACATGGTGTGTGTTTAATATGAGAAAAATGAATTAAAAGGCAAGGTCCAAATTTTTTATTGTTATAAGTTCAAGTCCTCGGTCGAAGAAAGTTAAAAAAAATATTGTGAGAGAGGTTTGTACAAAAGGAATATCATTTGTGTAACACTGACGAGTGGATGAGAAAATTACAAACGAAAAATACGTCACAGAAGTTCAACGTGAAAACAGCAGGAAGTTCAACTACTACACTGAATGAATTTCAGATGAAGAACTTTTAAAAACGTCGCGAGTATGAAAAAATGATCAATACGGGAAAGTTGCGTGTTTACAGCAGCTTTCCATCGGTATATCACTTGCTCAATTCCGGTGAGTGGATGGAGAGCGATGAGCAAAAAAAAGCACGTGAAAAACAGATTGAAGTTCAAGTAGAATGCCAAGAATTTCAAGTTCTTCACGCAGTGCATTTTCGGAGAATCTGTTTCGCGATAAAGGCAGAACGAATGATCTCGCTGTTTTTGAAATTACTTGAAAACGGCTAGGATTCAGAGAAAACCATCAACATGAAAAAGTTTCGCATTTTCCGTAGCTTCTCAACGGTATATTATTTGCCACATTCCGACAAAGTTTGTAAAAATTACAGTGAAAATATGTTTTTTGCCATTTTCAAAATTGACTTAAAACCGTAAAGAATTGGGAGAAACAATATATACCAAAAAGTTTTGCATTTGTTCAAGCTTTCCAATGCCATATCATTTGCTGCATTCGGACGTACGGTTAAAAAACTAACTCAAAAATACGAACTCGGTGAACCTTGTACCATTTTCTAATTTATTCTTAAACCGTTCAAAATTAGAAAAACTTTCAACATGAAAAAGTAGCGTATTTTTATAAGCTTTCCAACGCCGTATCATTTGCCTCAATTGGATTAGCCGTTTAGAAATGGCATCAAAAATACGAACTTGGCTGTTCGGTTTGTGAAATTTTATGATTTTTCAAATTTGTCTTTAACCATAGGGAAATAGAGAAAACTATCAACACGTAGAAGGAGCGGTTTTGCAGCACCTTTCCAACGCCATATTATTTGTCTCATTCCCATAAACGGTTTAGAAATGCGATCGAAAATACGATTCACGTTTTTTGTATGAAGAAAAAACGGTTTTTAAAACTGCTCTTAAACCGCTTCCATTTTGCCAAAAATTTAAGTTGGGTCATGATACTCGTGTCCATAGCTTTCCAATGGTATATCGCAAGCCTCATTTGGCCAATGTTTCCGGAAGTTCAACCTAGCACTAGGGAAGTTCAGGTCGAACAACTCAGTCACTAAAATTGCAACAGATGCATGTTCATCACGACCCGAGAGCAAAATCTGCCAATGAGCGAGATTCCTATTTAAAACGGACATTTAGTTGGTAAAAACCGTTTGCAGATTACACTTACATCACATAGAACATGACTGACCAGAATAATTTGCGCGGGGAGACACGGTTGCGAAGATAGCTCGAAGGTCGGGTTCCTACATATATATATATATATATATATATATATATATATATATATATATAGCCGGTCTATTCTCATAATATTATGAGAATAGTTATTCTCATAACACTTTCGAACTGCACACTCAATCCAAGCGCACGTCATTGTTGAAGCAAAAGCACTGCAGTACTGATGCGAGTGCACTTCCCGTCGCAAAAAACTACAAGCGACTTTTTGGTACTATTTTCGCTCTAGTTTTGAAACCGTTTATCGAAACAAGACATGTAATATACCGTTGGAAAGCTATGGATTAGGCGCAACTTCGCCATGTATAATTTTTTTCAAGATTCCTCACGGTTTAAAAGCAGTTTTGAAAACGGTGCGGCGCACGACGAGTGGCAGCGAGCGTTTTTTCCTTTTTTTTCTAAACCACTCGTCGGAATGAAGCAAATCATACACCATTGAAAAGATATCGTCGAGGCGCAACTTTTTCATATATATTATTTTCTCTAATTCGTTACGGTTTAAAACCAATTTTAAATTTAGTAAATCACGGAATTATGTTTTTCAATTTTTTTGCAATTTTCGGTACTGTTTTCGCTCTAGTTTTTTAACCGTTTGTCGAAACGAGGCGTGTGATACGCCGTTGGAAAGCTACAGACGAGGCGCAACTTTCATATGCAGAAATGTTTTCGAGATTCTTTACGGTTTTAAGTTAATTTTGAAAATGGTGCGGCGGACGACGAGTGGCCGCGGCTGTTTTTTCACGAATTTTTACAAACCGCTCGTCGGAAAGATTCAATTGGTACACCGTTGGAAAGATATCGACGAGATGCAACTTTTTCATATAGAACACTATCTCTAATTACTTACGGTTTAAGAGAAGTTTTAAAATTACCGAAATGCGGACATTCTGTTTTTCGCGACACCCAAAATCGACGAGTGAACTTCATCTGACAGAAAACCGAACTGCTTTCGGACAGTAACCGCACTGCATCAGACAGTTAACTGAACTTCATGATTTCTTGTGTCGGACATAAATTTTCTCAGACGAGTTTTTGTTGCCTTTTTTCAACTTTTTTTAAAGAACGAGAGTGGATCGCATAGTCGAGGGCAAGTGAACCGCGACATATATCGAAGCGAACCGCATTACTATATTAGTGTTTTGCTAAAAAAATTGAACTTTCATGTTGGGCGCAAGTGAACAACAGCACTCTCAAAAGTGACCTACATCCGAGGACCAAACGCACTTCAAGTGTTGATTTAGTCGACTGAATTTTGAAACACACAAAAAAATTGCACTTCATACAGAGGGGTAATGAGCTGCTACACAAATCGGAGTGAACCACTTCTTTTGTCTTCTTAAAACAAATTTATTGAAGACATCGGTATTGCAGATGGGAGACTAGCAAACTGCACCAAAACACCGAGTTTTTGATAGCAAACCCGCAGCACTGCACAGCAAATCTGACATGAAATTAAAGTCTAAACCGCAATGCTATCCTAGCCGAACTACAGCAGGGTACTCCCACGCGGTGTACTGCACCAAAACACACCTGATTTTTTGGAGGTGGCTGAACCGGATGAAGCAAGAAAATCATTGGTCCACGGCGAACTACACGGCCACACGCCGCCGAACCGCATCGTGCGCCCAGGCGCACTACAAGTCTACGGACGCCCGAACTACAAGGGGAGGAGGGACAGCTCGCTCTTGGCGATCTGGAGCGCGGTTGTGAATCTGAGGCTGGTAATTATTTGCGACCAAAATTGCACTGAACTAATGTGCCAGGAAGTCCACTTCAATGAACTACAGATAAAACACAAGGTCAAACCTGAAAAAAATAACCAAATTTTTTTTTATGGACTGCGTCGAGAGGACTCCGCACTGCGTCAACAACACCCAAACCTGCACCAAAACACACTCCGCACTGCAACAGTTTCCTGCACATCCAAAATCCCAAAAAACAGCAAAAAAATGTTTTTTTGAACTGCACGGGCTTCGTCCCCGCTGAAGATAGCGTCGCCGGCATCGGGACCAGGGGGACACCGTACTAGTGCCGCTGCCGCTGACTGCTGCGTGGCAGGATGTGCACTGCATGCATGGGAGGAGGCAGTACGGCGTTGACGGCGCGGGTGGCTGCGCTCCCAATTTGACGACTGAGGAACGGCGACAGGTGGGGAGCTGGGTGGCACGGATGCAGTGCTCCAGCCCGATCCAGCGGAATGGGGAGGAGAGGCCGAGGGTTGGGTGTGCTGCTTGAACCATGGCGTGCAGCGACGACATGGGGGCACGGGGCTAGTTCCATACCAGCGATGTGCGAACTGCGAGCTCACACCATGCGAACCGCACGGTGTTACCCCGTTGAGCTGATGTGGATGTGACCGTCCGGCGCGGTGACGTGGGGAGGGGCGGGCGACCGGGACCCCTGCGGCGGCGGAGAGATTGAGGAGAGGGAGCCGGATCCCGTCGGATCCCGCCTGATCTAGTGGTTGCCGGGCGGGGCTTGACGGCCGAAGGTAGTTGGCTGGGCGGGCCACTACCCTATGTGGCGGCGGCGGTCGGGATAGGAAGGTGGGGCAGAGGGGGCGTCGTGGCCGCCGGCTGCCGGGGAAGGTGGCTGGTGGTGGTGGGATGGGTCGCTGCGGCGCTGGAGGTGGGAGGTGGTGGCCCTTGCGGGAGGTGGGAGGTGGCGGCCTTCGCGGCGGCTGAGTGGGGGCGTGGTAGCGGTGGGAGGTCGCCGGGGGTTGGGTGGCCTCTGGAGGGGGGCTAGCCGGCCCGGATCTGCCGCCCATGAGGAGCGCTTGGTGTAGAATGGGGGAAGGAGGTGGGTCGGGAGTGGGTGGATGCGGGTAGAGGTTGGGGGTGGAGTGGAGGAAGGAGCTGGGTGGGGGTGGTGGCTGTCTTCTTTTTCTTTGTCCTGTGGTTCGGTTCGGGGTTTTCTGCAGTGCCCAAGTGTTATGAGAATAAGCTGGGTGTTATGAGAATAAGACTCTTAAGGGTGTTATGAGAATAGACATATATAAGGAAAATACATCCTACTACCGGGTGTAGTTACACCCATGTTTCATATACTATCATGTGGTAATATATATACTACTTTATCATTTTTAGTATGTTCATATACTATATCTAAGATACTCCAAAGCCTGCTATGTGAAAAAATTGCATGTGAGCCCATGTTTTTATCATATTTGTGAAATACGTAAATATTCGTACGTAAAAAGGAGTATGCTCAAAATATAATACATACTCACTAGAGAAGAAAGTGATGACGGTGAAGCCGATCACATCCCAGAGTGGGATCTTGGGGTATAAAACTTTTTCTTCGCTTGTGTCCCTTTGCGCCGTAACCATGGACAATCTTCATCATTTAACAGGATGCTTTGGTCAGTCTTCACTGTGAAGGGAGGAATTTCATGAAACTTTTCATAATCTTCTGACATGTCTGTCTTGTCCTCCACTCCCACGATGTTTCTTTTCCCTGAAAGAACTATGTGGCGCTTTGGCTCACCGTATGATGTATTCGCTTCATTATCTTTTCTTTTTCTCGGTTTGGTAGACATGTCCTTTACATAGAAAACCTGCGCCACATCATTGGCTAGGACGAATGGTTCGTCTGTGTACCCAAGATTGTTGAGATCCACTATTGTCATTCCATACTGTGGGTCTACCTTTACCCCGCCTCCTGTCAGATTGACCCATTTGCACCGAAACAAAGGGACCTTAAACTCATGTCCATAGTCAAGTTCCCATATCTCCTCTATGTGACCATAATATGTGTCCTTTTCCCTATTGGTGTTTGTTGCATCAAAGCGGACACCACTGTTTTGGTTGGTGCTCTTTTTATCTTGGGCGATCGTGTAAAATGTATTCCCATTAATCTCGTACTCTTTGAAAGTCAATATAGTCGAAGATGGTGACTTGGCCAACAAGTATAGCTCATCTCCAACACTGTCGTCATTCATGAGATGTGTTTGCAACCAACCACCGAAATTCGCCATGTGTGTACGTTTAATCCAGGGGTCAGACTGCTCCGGGTTCTTGAAGCGTACAATATCCATGTGTTCCTCGATATACGGAGCCACCAAGGTGGAATTTTGTAGAACTGTGTAGTGTGCTTGGGCCCAAGAATGCCCGTCCCTGCATATTACTAAATCCTTTCCTAGCGTGCCTTTTCCACTCAGTCTCCCCTCATGCCGCGATTCAGTAACACCAATCGGCTTAAGGTCAGGAATAAAGTGAACACAAAACTCAATAACCTCCTCTGTTTCATGGCCCTTGGAGATGCTTCCTTCTGGCCTAGCACGGTTATGAACATATTTCTTTAAGACTCCCATGAACCTCTCAAAGGGGAACATATTGTGTAGAAATACAGGACTCAGAATGGCAATCTCTTCGACTAGGTGAACTAGGACGTGTGTCATGATATTGAAGAAGGATTGTGGGAACACCAACTCGAAACTGACAAGACATTGCACCAAATCTTTCTATAACCTTGGTAGGATTTCTGGATTGATTACCTTCTGGGAAATTGCATTGAGGAATACACATAGCTTCACAATGGCTAATCGAACATTTTCCGGTAGAAGCCCCCCCAATGCAACCGGAAGTAATTGCGTCATAATCACGTGGCAGTCATGAGACTTTAGATTTTGGAATATTTTCTCTGCCATATTTATTATTCCCTTTATATTCGAGGAGAAGCCAGACGGGACCTTCATACTGAGCAGGCATTCAAAGAAGATTTCCTTCTCTTCTTTTGTAAGAGCGTAGCTGGCAAGACCTTGATACTACTTTGGATGCATGCCGTCTTTTTCGTGCATACGTTGCTGGTCCTCCCGTGCCTCCGGTGTATCTTTTGTCTTCCCATGCACACCCAAGAAGCCTAGCAGGTTCACGCAAAGATTCTTCGTCACGTGCATCATGTCAATTGCAGAGCAGACCTCTAGGACTTTCCAATAGGGTAGGTTCCAAAATATAGATTTCTTCTTTCACATGGGTGCGTGTCCGTCAGCGTCATTCGGAACAGATTGTCCGCCATGACCCTTTCCAAAGATTACTTTTAAATCCTTGACCATATCAAGTATATGATCACTAGTACGGTGGTCAGGCTTCTTCCGGTGATCTGCCTCACCTTTGAAATGCTTGCCTTTCTTTCTTAAGATATGCTTGATCGGAAGAAATCGACGATGTCCCAGGTACACATTCTTCTTACATTTATCCAAATATATATTTTCGGTCTCATCTAAACAGTGCGTGCATGCGTGGTATCCCTTGTTTGTCTGTCCGAAAAGAATACTAAGAGCAGGCCAATCATTGATGGTTACAAACAGTAAGGCTCGTAGGTCAAATTCCTGCTGTTTGTGCTCATCCCACACACGTACAGCTTTTATGTCCCACAGCTGTAAAAGTTCTTCAACTAATGGCCTTAGGTACACATCAATGTCGTTGCCGGGTTGCTTAGGGCCTTGGATGAGCACTGGCATCATAATGAACTTCTGCTTCATGCATAACCAAGGAGGAAGGTTATAGATACATAAAGTCACAGGCCAGGTGCTATGATTGCTGCTCTGCTCCCCAAAAGGATTAATGCCATCTGCACTTATACCAAACCATAGGTTCCTTGCGTCACCTGCAAACTCCGGTCACTTTCTCTAGATTTTTCTCCACTGCGACCCATCAGCGGGTACTCTCAACTTCCCGTCTTTCTTACGGTCTTCTTTGTGCCATCGCAACAACTTGGCATGCTCTTTGTATTGGAACAAACGTTTCAACCATGGTATTATAGGAGCATACCACGTCACCTTGGTAGGAATCCTCGTTCTGGGGTGCTCGCCCTCAACATCATCACCAGGGTCATCGCCGCTGATCTTATAATGCAATGCACCGCATACCGGGCATGCATTCAAATTCTCGTACTCCTCACCGCGGTAGAGGATGCAGTCATTAGGGCATGCATGTATCTTCTGCACCTCTAATCCTAGAGGGCAGACAACCTTCTTTTCTTCGTACGTACTGTTGGGCAATTCGTTGTCCTTTGGAAGCATCTTCTTTAACATTTTCAGCAACTTTTCAAATCCCTTGTCAGATACACCATTCTCTGCCTTCCATTGCAGCAATTCCAGTGTGGTACCCAGCTTTTTCTTGTCATCTTCGCAATTTGGGTACAACAATTTTTTGTGATCCTCTAACATGTGCTGCAACTTCAACTTTTCCTTTTCACTTTCGAAGTTTCTCTTTGCATCAGCAATGGCCCGACCAAGATCATCAGCGGGCTCATCTGATGCCTCTTCTTCAGCTTCTTCTTCTTCATTATCTTCCCCCGTTGTAGTACCATCATATTCAGGGAACCCAGGATAGTTGTCATCATCCTCTTCTTCTTCATTCTCTTCCATTAGAACCCCTCTTTCTCCGTGCTTGGTCTAACAGTTATAGCCGGACATGAAACCGGACGTAAACAGGTGGATGTGAATGACTTTTGAGCTAGAGTAATTCCTATCATTCTTACAGACACCACATGGACAACACATAAAACCATTCGCTTGTTTGCCTCAGCCGCACGTAGAAAACTATGCACGCCATTAATGAACTGGGGTGAGCGCCGGTCATCGTACATCCATTGCCGACTCATCTTCATTACACAACACCGAAAAGACCAAATTAATGCAAGTTCATACATAAAGTTCATACAAACTTATTCTCATAAAACAACATAAAACTATCTAGCTAAAGCATTTAAATGCAACAACAAATGCGATCAAAATCGCAACTAAGGTGATAATTGATCCAACAGCATAATGATACCAAGCCTCTTTATTAACGACATATTTTCTAATCTTTCTAATCTTCAACCGCATTGCATCCATATTGATCTTGTGATCATCGACAATATCGGCAACATACAATTCCAATTTCATGTTCTCTTCTTCAATTCTTTTCAATTTTTCTTTCAAATACTCGTTTTCTTTTTCAACTAAATTTAACTTCTTGACAAGAGGGTCGGTTACAATTTCCGGTTCACATACCTCCTAGATAAAAAATATCTATGTCAACTTGATGGGCATAAATGTCATAAACACGAAATGCAACAAATAGTTATAAAAGAGAATATACCACATCCGAATCATAAACCGGATGAGGGCCGACGGGGACGGATATCAAAACCATGGCACTATGTGTAACAAACAATCATACAAGTAAGAAAATTATACAAGTAACTATCTAAATCATACAAATAAGATTTTTTTTTATAAAAAGGATAAGAACAAGAGGCTCACCAAGGTGGTGCCGGTGATGGGACGGTGCGGGCGATCGACGGTGGTTAGGACGGGGACGGGAAGGCACTAAGTAAACCACACCTACACATATGCAAACTAAGAAGTTAATTTGAGCTCAAATTGCATATAAATCAAATAAACTCCCACATAATTACTCCCAAACTAAAACCCACAAATCACTATACTTATAGAGCATTGCACGAGCTAATCTAGCAATGAGAGATGAAAGGACAAAGTTTGCTAACCTTTGTGAACACTTGGATAGATGGGGTGCCTCAAATCTTGACAAATCTTGGCAAAAATGGAGGATGAGCTCGAGCAAGGGGAAGAGAACGGAGGAGAGAAAGGAGAGCTTGGGCTCGGGCTGGACGAAGCACTACATACAATGATATATTTAGTCCCGGTTGGTGATACCAACCGGGACTAAAGGTCCATCTCTAGTCCCGGTTGACGATACCAACCGGGACTAAAGGGGCTCGCAGGGGCCCCAGCCTGACGCCAGCCTGCCACCACCCCTTTAGTCCCCGTTGGTAATACCAACCGGGACTAGAGGTCACAAATGAACCAGGACTAAAGCCTAGCCGTTGGAACCGGGACTAGTGGTCACATTAGTCCCGGTCCAAAACCCGATCGGGACTAATGCTCCGGACGAAAGGCCTATTTTCTACTATAATACCTAAAACGTACAAAACAAAAGTGGGAGTAACTACACCCGGTAGTAGGAAACATTTGTCCTATATATATATATATATATATACATATATATATATAGTGGGTCTATTCTAACAACACCCTTAAGACCTTATTCTACCAACACCCACCCGAACACAGAGAGAACAAACAAACAAAACACGCACTTGACCCGCCTCTCCTCCGATCTGCCCCGCCGCCGCACCATGGCGGCCCCCACCTTTCCTCCGGCGTCGGATCCAAGCGGTCTCCCCCCTCCCCACATCACCGCCTGCCCAGGGTCCTGCAACGAGGGAGCCCACCGGATCCAACCTCCCTGGTGGCCGTGGACTACGAAGACTGCTGGATTCGGCTCAATCGACGACAAGTTCCTCCTCCATCGCGCGCCTTCAGCGACCACGACATGGAGGTACAGCTACTACCTCGATCTGGTCCCGACGAGGAGCTCCTCCCTCCTGCTCCTCTCCGGCAGGTCGTCGGGCAGAGTCCACGTCATGGCCTCGCACGGATCAGGGATTGCAGCAGTGTAGCTCTATCTCCCTACTTCCCTCACCACTCTCCTCCGTTGGCAGAGCCCCTGGGGACGCGATACTGCGGTGTTGCTCCAGCGCCGGCGAATCCCCAACTCCCACAGCAGCAGCTCCCTGAAGCGGCATGCAGTTCGCAGGTCCACAGTTGTGCGGTCCGATCAATGCTGCGGTGCGGTTCACTTGCCGTGGTTGTTCAGTCAGCTGTCAAGGCAGCTGCAGAATGACGCCGGCGTGCAGTTCGGCCCCCGTAGCTATTGCAGGGACAAGGAGGAGCTCCACCACCGGCCCCTGTGCCATTCGCATGGTGAAGCCACCCCCAAGTTTGCAGGGTGTGCGCGTGCAGTACGGCAGGCGCGTCAGTGCAGTACAGCGCGGTAGCGCGCACGCCACAGCAGCGCCACCTCCACTCCCGCACGGTGGGGTAGTGCCGTGCAGTTCGCCCCATCCTCAATGGCTGCGAAGACGATCGTGCATTTCAGAAAAGAGTTTTTTTTTTGCTTCTTTTTCAGATTTTTCATGTTTAGTTCACCTCGTGCGATTACAGTGCAGTGCCCTTCCGACGCGGTACACTGATTTTTCAGTTCCAGCGACGTGGTGGATTGGGTGCTCACCCGATGCGGTTCACTTTTTTTTGTGATGTGTTCAGATTTACAATGTGGTGCGGTGCGGTTAGCCTTCAAGTGCTAATTGTTCTTTGAAAACTAATGTAGTCCAGGTAAGGCTGGAAAAGAACATGTAGCGAATGTGAGGAAGAAGTTCTATGTGCCACTTGGGAAAAAGTTTGCGGTACACTAGGTGTTTCATGGCAGTCCAAACGTATTAACAAAACATTTGGAAAAAAAATGAAGTTCACTCAACTCTTGTTGCGGTTCACTTTTGTTGTCCGAAAAAAATGCAGTTCTCTAGTCTCGACCACTCAATCCTGGTGCATTTTAAAAACTGATACAATACACTAACATTGACCATGTGGTCCACTTAAGTTAGAAAAAGGAAAAAATATCATATGGTTCACTTAGACTCGTGTCTCGGTTCATTTTTCACTTGATGTGGTTCACTTGCCCTTATCTCTGCGGTCCACTCTCATTCACAAAAAAGTTAGAAAAAAAGACAACAAAAACTCACAAAAACTCGTCTGAGAAAATTTACATCCGACAAAAGAAATCATGAAGTTCACTTGACTGTCTGATGCAGTGCGGTTTTTAGTCTGAAGCAGTGCATTCTTCTGTCTGATGCAGTACGCACACCGATTTTGGGGTCGCTAAAAACAGTGTCCGCATTTCGGTAATTTTAAAACTGCTTTTAAACCATAAGGTATTAGAGAGAGTGTTCTACATGAAAAAGTTGTGTCTTGTCGATATCTTTCCAACAGCGTATGATTTGAATCATTCCGACTAGCGGTTCATAAAAATTCATGAAAAAACGGCCGCTGCCACTCGTCGTCCGCCGCACCATTTTCAAAATTAATTTAAAATCGTAAGAAATCTGAAAATAATTTCTACATATGAAAGTTGCGCCTCATCTGTAACTTTCCAACGGCGTATCATAGGCCTTGTTTCGACGAATGGTTAAAAACTGGAGCAAAAACAGTACCGAAAAATTGCAAAAAATTGAAAAAACAAAATTCCACGATTTAATAAATTTGAAAATGCTCTTAAACCGTAAGGAATTAGAGAAATTAATATATATGAAAAAGTTGCGCCTCGACAATATCTTTCCAATGGCGTATCATTTTCTTCATTCCGACAAGAGGTTTATGAAAAAACACGAAAATACACTCGCTGCCACTCATCAGGCGCCCACCGTTTTTGAAACTGCTCTTAAACCGCGAGGAATCTCGAAAAAAATTCAACATGGTGAAGTTGCGCCTAATCCATAGATTTTCAACGGTATATTACGCGCCTCATTCCGACAAACGGTTTAAAAACTGAAGTGAAAACAGTACCGAAAAAGTCGCGTACAGTTTTTTCGACGAGAAGTTCACTCGTCTCAGTACTGCAGTGCGCATGCTTCCGAAAGTGCAGTGCCCTCGCGTTGAACGTGCAGTTCGGAAGTGTGGGCAGAATAACTATTATACCAATATTGGCAGAATAGACCGGCTATATATATATATATATATATATATATATATATATATATATATATATATATATATATATATACTCACTCATAGTATGCTCAAGTAACATGTATAATATCTCAGTGATCATCACCCATACGGATCACTGCCCATTAAGATAGCATAGCGACACACGACAAGGGTGTAGGGTCAACATGATGGAACACAAGCATCTCTATACTAGGCATGCTAGCATAACATGTCAAGGTAATACAAGGCGATGAAATCAGGCTATGCAAAGGAATAGTTGACCACTATCGAACACATAACTGAATCGATACTCTAATGCATGAAAGAGGAGAAAGAATAGGCGATATCTGGAATGATCAAAGAGTTTGCTTGTCTTGCTGCTCGGCAGGTTGCATCAGCTCCTCTGAAGCGTAGTCGTACTCTACAATGGTCTCGGGCTCTACCGATAAGAAGGAAATGCTAAAAAGCAAATAAATAATAGGGCATCTAAATGCACACAATAATGCATGGCAAGGCAATATATGGTGCTGATGTATTCTAGTGCATTGCTACACAAATTAATTGAAGTGGGAACATACCAAAGATTATTTGCCCAACTCCAAATATTATTTATAAATTAGCCTATTAGATTTTTTCTACCTAAACAGTATTTTAATGTTGGTTATCATGATGAAAATGACCAATTTGGATAGAACACATTTTTTTATCATTTTTCATATATAATTTATATTTTTTGGAGTTAGTATGAATTAGTTATGAATTTCCAAAGTTAAAGTGATTTTTTGGAATTACTAGTATTTATTTTAATTCGAAATTTAAATCTAATTTACTTTTGTTACACAGGGCAGTGCCTACCGCAGTGTATGATAGATGGGGCAAGGGTCCAGTCAGAAGCATAGTCAGCTACACAGTTAGCAGCTGACTGGTCGGTGGGGTTACTGTGCAAGGGACCTACAAGTAAGTGGCAGTTAGATTAGTTAATGTTTTAATTAGTTTAATTAGGTACGGGGTCCACATGTCAGTGACTAAGGGGCATTTCTAATTAACCCTAATCTAAACAAGCTGGGCCCACATGGCAGTGAAACCGGTGGTAGTTTGAACGGGCGCGCGCGGGCGACGACTACTCCACGTGGCGGATGTCGCCCGGGATGGCGGCTCCGGCTACAATTTGGCATGGATCCGGTGGCTATGGGATGGAAGCGATGTCGCGCGTCGATTGGAAACAACGGCGCAAGCTGGGGTGATTTGCAGCGACAGCAGCAACTACGACCGGCGGCGGTAGAGACATGGCGAGGACTCGAGCCTGTAGACACGGATCCAACGAGTTAGCAAGCTGGGCAGCAACCAGGCGTTGCCACGAGCAGGATGTCATGCTTAGCTCGGCCAGAAGTGAGCTACAACGACGGCAACGTGCTCAGCAGTGGCAACATGGATACTGCCAGAGCACGGCGGCGAAGCTAGCTAGCTACAGCTTAAATTCGAGCTCGATCCAAAATGATAAATGTAGAGGAGCTCACCCCGGAGCTCGTGGCTAGCTCGGTTACGACGGGGGTGGACGAGGTGCGGTGAATCGGGTCGTGTTGCAGACAACCGTGGCTGGAGAAGATCAACGGAGGTGACGACATCTTGACGATCGTGCTCGTGGTGCTCCGCGTAGACGAAGAGGAAGAAGGCGCGTAGCTCCTGGACAACATCTGGTGGCGCGGGAAGCTATCTGGCCATGGCAACAATGGTGGCGCAGCGATGGCTGCTTGGTGATGCACTCCAGATCGAGAAAAGAGAGCAGGGGAAGAGGAAATGGGGGCTAGGGTTTCGTCCACGGGTCGCCGAGGACCTACATCTCCTCGACGACTCGTTGGATGATCGACGCGTGCACCATCGGCGTCCATGGCGCGCGCTGCATTGACACAGGGAGGAGAGAGGTTGAAGATGAGTGGAGATGGGCTGGGCCTGGCACTATGCACTTGCGCCACGAGTTCACAGTGAGTGCTTTTATATTTATCTTTTTTGTAATTTAGTTTAGTTTCTGTTTTGTAATCAGTTTAGGTATCAAATGAAATTTATTTGAGTTGAAACTTTTTGTATAAATCCATAACAATATTCCAAAGCCACATATTAATTTTCAGAATATTTGGAATAGTATACATTTAAATTTTAATTTAATAGGACCAGCTTAAATAAAGTTGTGGTTAAATTTACTTAACCAATTTGAGTACATTTTATTTTATAAAATGTTAGGGATTTAAGAAGACATTTCAGAAAATGTCAGAAGCTATTTTTGGATTTACATTTTTGACAAATTTTGAAAATTGGATTAATCCCTAATTGCAATTCAAATAATATAAACATGATGACATGGCATATTTAATTAGCATAATTATAGTATTAGTTCTAGGGTTGTTACAACTCTCCTCCACTCAAAGAGATCTCGTCCCGAGATTTAAAAAGTCGGGTAAGAGGGATAAGGTTGGGTTACGAATCCACGAGTCTTCTCGTTCCTTCTTGCTTTTCTCGAAGAGGTCGATCCATTGCATTGCTGTCTTCATACTCTTCATCATTGCATTGAGACAAAGTCGGCATCCTTCCTTCAGGATCTTCATGTAGGAGATATGCCCTAGAGACAATAATAAATGTTAGTGTTTATCTCCCTGTTCATAATTGTGTTTATGTTCCATGCTATAACTGCTATGGTTCTCAAGTCTGCAATAACAGGAGGCTCGGAGGAAGACTCATAAGCACGTGTGGAATAATAAGCAGTAAAATGTATTCCTAGTCTGGCCTCTAAGACTAGCTCAAGTGTTGCATGATGGTTCTGTTTTCCGGATCATGGGCATGACTATGCCGGCAACTTTGAGAGCACAATGTTAGGAGAACACTTATGTTGAATCGATCCAATTGATGTTATGCTATGAGATATATTTGTCACAAGTTAATGGTTAATAACACAGAGAAAGATTACGTTTGCATAATTCCTCAGACCATGAGTGTATCAAGTTTCTTCATGCTTGATTCATGAACTTTGGGGTTTGTAAATCGTCATCCGTAGCTGGGTGGCTATTACGGCGGCTTCCGGGTTCATGGGAAAGTATGTCAAGGGACTTGGTAGCTCAAGATTAGGATTTTCTCCTTCGACGATGGAGAGATATCTCTGGGCCCTCTCGGTGTTACGGTATCCATCATCGTCTGGCCAGACACATTGTGATTTGATCAAAGAGATGCCAGAACACGGGAATGCGAAAAGAGAACAATACCGGTAACGAGGTAACTGGCATAGTGGACAAAGTTGTTGATCCACGGGGATGCCGATAAATCTCACCTCGGATATTTGTAACATATCGCGAAGCAACAGGAATAGCACACGGCAACTGGAGGTTCACTCGAATATTTATTCGTGTGGGTATAGGGGTCAATATGGGTGTCCACGGCTCCGATGTTGATCATTGATCGAAAAGTGTTTCGGCCATCTCTATGCTTCACCGAACCTATAGGGTCACACACTTAAGGGTCATCTATCTGCTGAATACTAGACAGGGAGTCTGAGAGAAAGTCTCCTGAAAAGTTTCGGAGATAGCAGAAAAGTTCCGGAGAGAGGACAACGGAAGAGTTTCGGTAAAACTGAAAAGTTGTTTCAGGGTATACCATTGAGTCAAATTGGTTTCGGCACATGCCTGGAAATTCTTGGAGCGTGCCAGAATTGTTCTGGAAACTTCTGGGATTTTTCCAGAAGAAAAACCGAAAATGTTCCGGAGCTGCCGGAACCGCTTTGGTTACTTTTCGCAGATGAAAGTCACTAATCCGGAATTGTTTCGGAACGTGTCCAAAATTATTTTAGTGGGTACTGGAATTATTCTAAGACTCACAGAAATATTTTCGAATTTAACGGTCGTGGAAAATTGGTTCTGTGAATAGTGAACATCACTTTATGGCCACTTTTTGGAAAGCCACCTGTTTGGGCTTTGCTCTAAAAGATCTAGGGGATGACATGGATGGATGAGAACCCCTTTGGGGGGCCCTCTTGAGGGATGGCCGGCCATGGTATGGGCTCTTCCATGGAGCCTCACTTGCCCCTTGGCTTCTCTTTTATGCCCTAGTGAAGGACTCCATACATGGGCATTTTGGGTTTTTGGAGAACCACCCGACCCCTTGGGATTTCTTATAAATAGAGGTGGAGAGCCACTCTCCACACTCACTCCTTTCTCACATACAAGTGCCATGCATGATCTGGCTTCTTCTCTCCCTCCCCGTGAAATAGTTTCGTAGAGCCGAAAGGCTGTCTGGGTTCCGGTGGGAACTAGTTCTGGACGGCGAAGCCCTGCCGGATAGATGACACCGTATGTGTGCAACCCCATAGAGAGGTCGTAGGTTCAATCTTTTTGCCCAAGGGGCTGTTCGAGAGTGCCTCCCGAAGGGCTGTCCGAATGACCGTCCGAGTTTTGAGGGTCCTCCCGAAGGGCTGTCCGTGACACCGTCCGAGGGACTGTCTGACCGCCTCCCGGAGGGCTGTCCGTGGGGCAGACGAGGTAGTACATCCTGGCGGTTGGAAGGTTGTAAATCCTAGCTGCGGGGATCTGCACCGATGATCTACATCGACTCTACTTCCGCTGCGCTACGAGTCGGTAACGATCTGATCAAAACCTTGTATGCAGTCTTCATAGTGGTCCTGGGCTGGTGCGTAGGTTGGAATTGTTTTGTTTTCTGCTGCATTACCCTACACTTCATTGAATTTATGAAGAGATAAGAGGGAAAACTTTGGAATGACAAATCTCTGCAAGGATTGGGTATCTAGCGGGTAGTTCCATGAACGAGGTATATAAGCATCTCTCGGTTGATACACATGAAACACATCGTGAGCGATATGATAAGGTACAAGAATTTCAATTAGGTAGGCATCCATCCAGTGCCTAAAACATAATGGGAAAAGTGGTTCAGAGTGGCGAAGAATAAATCTTGCGTCTGATCCCGGAATGGAACATCTTAAAGAAGGGGGCTTGTGGAATACATACGAAGCCAAGTGCATAAGATAAATTCTGATGCAAGGACCACATAGTTTATTTGCATGAAACTTTAGGATCAAGAGATCTTTCGCAAGGGATTCAAATGAATGACGTGCTTAGGATGGAATGACAATTGATCATCTTGGTAACTGGAAGGTACATTCGCAAGTGCTACGGAAAGATAAAGCACATTGTGACTCGAGCATTATCGAATCATTTCGATGGATCAGGATCAAAGTGATCCACTTTATATCATTATGGTGGATAGAAAAGTAGGTGTCATCTTTGTGTGATCATGATAACAATGCATGACCAAGGGCCAATTTGCCGGCATCGCATGCTTTCCTAGATGGTCCGTGAAGAAACAATTTAGGATATATTTTTCGTATACATGACAAACATTTTTCTATACACATTTAATATTTTTCAAATGCTTGATTAATATTTTTTAAATACTTGATTAATATTTTTCAAATGCTTGATTAACATTTTTTAAATACATAATCAACTTTATTCATACACATTGTCTAGTTTTTATACATGAGAAATATTTTCTCTATACACATTTAACATTTTTCAAATGCTTGGTTAATATTTTTTCAAATGTTTTATGTAAAGTTTTTTCTTGTAATATATATATTTAGAATATTTGGAAGTATAAACAAAAATAAGAAAAGAAAGCAAAAAACAAAAACAAAAAACATGAAAAAGAAAGAAAAAAATGAGGCAGTGGCCTGTGGCCTTCCGCGCGCTGGGCCGGCCCATTTAGGGAGGCGCCTGACACGAGTGCACCCTATGTCTTGCTATAAGTGAGACATAGGCGCGCCCGTCCAACAGAGGCGAGAACTCGTCGAAGCTCAGCTAGAGTTTGTCAGTGAGCTCGACATTTGACCACAGCATCTTCGCAGTCTCCTCCTCCTTCCACTTGTCTCTCCCTTTGTTGCTGCCGGCCAAAAATGCACTACTTACCATGGCCCACCAATGGGCTGGTCGGCAGCCTCCATGGAACATCCACGCTGTTCATCCGTCTCTGCGGTGTCCCCATGTGGGGTTTTCTATGCACAACGACCAATTTGAGCGCACCATCCAAGATAAGTGACCGTGGATGAAATTTATTCAATGCAATAATGCAGCGTTGTCTCATGCAAAGATATCATAGGCATCTATATAGTGAGAAAATACCAGTGATATCATAGGCACCTGCTTATTTAAATATAAAACTTCTCAAAACTAACAAAGTTTATTCTGGTGATACAATATGTATATATTTTCAGTCACCAAGCACTATTAGAATATTTGGCCATGTGCAACCTCCATGTCTCGACTAGCACTTGACATTGTGCTGTTGCAGAGGCAAGATGTACTTGGTATCATCTTAATATTAAATATATTGTACTTTATAATTTTTTTTTTAAAATATCATATATAAATACTACCTCATAATAAATGATGTAAGACAACGAATCTAGCCCCACAAATTGCAAGCGCCACTCCACTTGTTTAACTAGCCATCAACCTGTGCAGGCGCACTAGCTAATTGTTTTAGTAAATTGTGATATTTTAATAAATATAGAAAAATATTATTGTTTCTCAAAAACTGATGTTAATACATTATTTTGGAGTTACACCTATAAATAGCCACCTACAAATCACTATACATTTTGAGGGGTTGATTTTTTCTTTTTTAAATTGGGCAGGGTCTCTTTTTCGTAGGAGTAGTTGATTTTTATTATTTGGGGCCAGGACTCCTTTTTTACGTGTGTTTGAAATTATTTTGGGGGGTGGGTGGCCTGTTTTTTGCACTCAGAATTTTTTTAAGAGGGGTCTTTAGTTTTTACATGTAGGATATTTTTTTGGAAAAACATTTTATCTAGAGGTAGACTATCACAAACGATCCACCTACCCGTGGACCATTGATTGGGAGTCTATCGTACGTTTCACAAACTACAAGATTATTACACCTTTATGCCATCGAGGAAGCAAAATGGTGCGATAAAATAGGAGACAAGTCGCTTTCAAAAAAGAAAGAAAATGCTGATTAATCAGCGACGGAAAGTGGTAGCATCCCGACGAAAGTCGTTTGGATTGATAGGTTTTGGCCAGGTAACTGCGCCAGATAAGATCGACATCTCCATCGACCCCTTCTAAAATTCCTCCCTTCCTTGTCCCATCTCCTTCGCCAGGACGTGTTGGAGCCCCTCCGTCTGGCTGCGACGCATTGAGCCGATCGTGACGGCGATGGATGTGAGCCACGCCGTGTTGGAGCCTATTGGGGAGGACGAGGAGACTGTCATGTGTTGTAGCCACAAGCTAGGTGGGTGAGGTCGTCAACGATCTAAACAACGACCCTGCTGGCTGCACGGACAACGATGAAGTCTAACTATCATGTTTCCAGTAGTCAAAATCCTTGTTTCCAATTGAAATGATTCATATTTCTTTCTTGAGAATAAAATGTTTCACTTGTTTTCGTTGTCATGTAATGTTCCCAACTTCTTAACACTGTGTGCAATAATATACATCCAATCGTGTTTCAAGATTCAATTGATTTGTTTCTTGTATGAATTTCTAATGTTTCCTTTGCAAAAGTAAAATGTTTCCAAGGAGATTTTTGGTAATGTTGTGTTCGATTATTAATTTTGTTTCGTTCGTATACCAGAATTGTTGCAATGAAAAAACAATACAAATAAATCGAGATTTGCGGCTTTAATTTTGCAACCCCACATAGGAGTTAACATGATATACTCCGAGCGATGTGTACACCGTACATGAATGAACAAAATTATGAGATGATCACGGGAATCAGGAGAAAGTCATATTTCATGAAAACAAATTTTGTTTTATGTGGAAGTGGACCGCAACATGGGAGTTGCATCCTTGCAAATGGATCCAACGGGAAATCATGGCTCCATTGGACGGTAATCTACTAGGTCAATTTCATTGTTGTTATCTACAGGTAGATAGGTAATCATTGGATGGACTTCCTTTTTTTTATAGGCATGGATCTTTAGTTTTGGGGAGGGATAGGAATCGGACTACTGATCCAATGCTTCCCATCGGACTACTCATGTGCCCTAGGATTGAGTTAATATAAAACGTGTGATGAGGCCTTGTAAAAGGAGCCTGCGGTTAGTTGGTTTGGATTTACAGATTGAGATTTGTTTCCATAACTACTTCCGTAAATCATGCCATATCGACTATAATTCTTAACCATACATTGTCGGCCGGGATTAAGTCACGATCTCGCCATTCTTGATTTTTATGTCACGCTGTTTGCATCTATAGGAAGCAAATCTTGATTCCATTAACATTTAAATTTTCTTCCAAAACTAGTTTTCTCTGCCATGCGGTTTGCTTAATCAAAACTTGTTGGCAATGTTATATTAAACATGCTGCCAATGCGACTGGAATTTGCTTCGACATCATAGACATTTTTCGTAATGTAATGCTTTGTTTTCTTTGCAGCAATGTATTTTGCCTTCGCCGTGAATTTAACTTGCTTCCGTCTACCAATGAATTTGCTTACACGGTGAATTAAACTTGCTTCGGTAATAGATTTTTTTTCTTATGTAACGGAAAATTTTGCTTCAAAAACATCAAAATCTTGTTTCCATCGACTAGAGAATTGCTTCTAGCCAAATAGGACATTCTTTCCATCATAAAGACTATTATCATGGGTACACATAACACATGTTTCAAGCACACTAGGGACGTGATTCCAAAAAATACAAATGTGCTCAATTTGCTTCCATCATATGAAAATCATGCTTCCAACACTACAAACCATGCTTCATAATCCATAGTCATTTTTTTCTCAAAGCACTATCATATGGTGTGCTTCCTTTATTTTTCATATATGCTTTCATGTGTTATGCTTGCAGATTTTTGCTTTACTAGCAATTTAGTTGCTTTGTACATAACATGTACACTTGCTGCCTTCTATGTGGCACTGCCATTGCCGTCCCGTCCCTATTGAGAATATTACCCCAGCCTCGTTGGCGAACGAGTGTTTTCCACTCTTTTTTTAGACCTAAGACAACAGCATTGAATCGGAGTGCTGCATATCGACTCTTGAGCATACACTCTGCTTCACCTGCTTCATTATCGCAAGTAAACTGAAAAATATAAAGTGAAGTACATTAGGCGCTACAGAAAAAAATGGGAGTATTCTATGGAAGCAAAAAAAATGAAGACCAAAGAAACAAATGTAGTATAGTATGGGTGCATGTCATATTACAATGGTGAAACCAATGACAATAAACCTTTATTTTTTTGGAAAAGAAGCCGGAAGTATGGAAGCAATCCATGGGAAGTGAAAAAGCATATGAGGTATAATTTAGAAGCCCCATGAGTAGGAAGCATGGAAATGTGCTATGTTAATACGACTCATCTTAGCTGGAAGCATATAAAATTGAAATGGAAATAAACTAAGATTCCCACCAACATGGAGATGCATGTTTCTACCACCTGCACGCCAAATTCATCCAAAAAATTGTGGAATTGTACAAGCAAATTATCTAGATAGTAGAAGCATGTATAGTACTAATTGGAAGCACCATATGTAGGACGCAAGAAAAGATTACTATCTCAACATAACTCATCTTAATTGGAAGCATACAAATTTGAAAACAAAAATTAACTAAGATTGCCACCAACATAGCTATGCAAGTTCGTGTGATCTAAAAACCAAATATATCTAAATTGGTTGATGCTTTAGTGATCAAATACACAATGGACAGAGCAAATTCACACCCAGCAGCTGTCAAAAACTCAGCGCACAGTGTGATACCTTTGATTCGGAGGAGCCGAGGAGGGGCTTCAAAGAGAGAAAATGGACCTCTGGCACTGCTGGTTCTCCGGCCGACGTGTAGTAGTCCGGCAGCCGGTGACCCTGCTGGCAGCCTGGTGGTGCAAACAACGCGGTGGTACTGGCGGGCACGGACACCAAATGCCGGGATGGCACACCGGCAAGGTGGACAGGGGGCCGTATCAACAATTCGCGGCGGTGGAGTGGGTTGAATTTGGGCCGCGAGGTGGACGGTGCGCATCGCGGTGAGATGGACTCGAAGCACGGGGCGCGGAGGGACGAATCTGGGCTGCGTTGGCGGTGCGAACATGTGCAGCGCGGTGGATGGAGAGCTCTGCGGCGAGCTGGGATAGAGGCAGGAGAGAGGGACGGAGGTGAGGTATTTTGGGGGAGAGGAAACGGGCGAGGAATTGTGGGGATTAAGCAAACGTGGCTGCGTCGAAATCGGAGAGTCAGAAATGGGGCTAGGGATTATGCTGGGTATGAAACGTGCATCGACGGCACACGAGCAGTCTGATGATGGCTTCCTATCGGAGGTACGATAGGAAGTGTTTCCCTTTAGCTTTTCCATTTTTTTTTCTCCTTGTGTTATGGTATGGTGTACGCGGGGGTTCTATTTTTTTTACGTAGTATATTTTTGGGGATTTTTTTTAATGATTTGGATCAATATGGCGGTTGGTATGGAGCCTTAAATTTGTATATATAAAGACACGACAACAAAATATTAATGATGTGATCTTGTAGCACATGAAGTTTGCATCTATGCTCGATCCTCCGTATCTTGGGATAACAGGCAGATGATAAGATTCTCTTACATATTGCGATGGCTAGTAACGTGTTGTGCCCACATCCAAATACTCGCCACGCCCTATATATTAGAACATTCCATTCCACCGAGTAATCAAAGTAACTAGGTGGTTGTTGAGCTCCAAGATGGCAACGATGCTCACCATGAAGCTCCTCGTCGATTCCAGCCCACCGCGCCCGCGCGTGGTGTTCGCGGAGGCCCGAAAGGACACGGTCGACTTCCTCTTCTCCCTCCTCGCCATGCCTTCTGGCACGGCCGTGAAGCTGCTGGGGATGGAGTCCATGGTCGGCTGCATCGGCAACCTCTACACCAGCGTTGAGAACCTCGGTGACCCTTACATGCAGCCTGGCGCAACCAAGGACGCTATCCTCAGCCCCACCGTGCTATCCCCAGCGGCGAGCCCCAAGAGCTCCCTCCTCCGCTTGCCGGAGCCGCCCACAGCTCCGAAGAGCTTCTTTAGATGTGCTGGCAGTAATGTCTACAGCAGCTGCCGAAACTACGTGACGAACCACAGAGGCGCTCGGTGCCCTTCCTGTGGAAGCCAGATGAGTTATGATTCCCAGTATGTGTCATCCAAGTCTGTTACCCCAGAAGCCAGAGGGTTCGTGCAGGGCGGCGTGGCGACATACACGGTGACGGACGACCTCATGATCTTTCCCATGTCCAACATCTCCAACATGGCGATGCTCAACACCGTCGCAGTGAGGGACCTAGGCGCACTCCAGGAGAAGACCGTGCAGCTTGGGTACGAGGAGGTAAGTATACATTCGTCATCGATCACTGCCGCTCAATCCACATGCATATATATTCCGGTCATATTTAGAGAGAAGTGCATATTTCAACCCCCAGCTCTTGCCCTAGTCTAATCTACAAAACCCTCAACTTTAAAACCGTCTAAAAATCAACCCCCAACTCTTGAAACCGGCCAGGATTCAACCCTCTGCCCGGTTTAGACCCAGTTGACCGGTTTTGAACAGTAAACTTACTGTTTCGCGAAATTTACTGTTTAAAGCCGGTCATAGGATTGAATCCTGACCGGTTTTACGAGTTGGGGGTTGATTATTAGACTGTTTTGAAGTTGAGGGTTGTAGATTACACTAGAGAAAGAGTTGAGAGTTGAAATATGCACTTCTCTCTCATATTTACTAATTTTATTTGTGAAGCCATCAATCATGTGTTGTGTTTTTTCCATAATGCAATTGCAGGGTTTAGCGATTCTCAAGGCCTCGCTGCAGTCCAAGACTGTCCTCACTGATGTTTTCCTTCGCAAGAAGCCGAACAACAGCACCCCTTCAGTTAACAGCGGCAGATCCCTCCCTTGGGGTGCTTGAAGCGTGTGAAAGTGCAGCTTGGTCCTTGTGGCTGGCTATCATTAATAAGGTCATCACGTCCGTTGTTCGTGCTTATAGCACCATTAGCTGGCAAGTAGATGTTGCTTGCTGGTCTGATCTGCATGTATCCAGCTTATGCACTTTCAGTGTACTCAAACTGATTGTGTATGTTATTTAGGTTCATCATTTTGTTTATCCCCGCTGAGGCGGGTTTTCAGTGTGCGCTGCATGCTAGAGGCGGGTTTTCCCGGCTGAGGCTTGTCATTTTGTTTGCCCTTGTAAGCCTATTGGTATTGAGCGATAAAATTATGGCTATGTGCATCGAAAATGTCAGGGCTGCGTCGCAGAATAAAATTTCAGAATAGCCCTCGTGTCATCACCAGCCCCAGGATCATTTAAAACTAGTGAACAGGTCCTTAATACAAATCACCAAGCAATTACAAGGTTTAAACACGAGACCATAAAGGTCTAAATGGTTTACAACAGTGGTTTCTAACAGCGGACGACGGAAGCATCTCGCGGATCTCCAACTCTGGTGAGACTCCACTCCCACAGGAACGACTGACTGGGTTCACTCCTAGCTCACATGGCCGCTATCTCAGGCTCCTAGGCTAGCACCTTATCTCCAGGATCTGGCCAATCAACAAGCGAGGTGAGTACGTTGAATGTACTCGCAAGACATCATAGACAAAAGATATAATGATAGTAGGCATGATGCATAATATAACATGGATGTGATATCAACCAAGCATGGTGTCAAGTTTTAAATGAAACTCATAAATACAGGTTTGTCAATAATCAACTTTTAGCAATTTATATTAAGTTCCAAAATCATGGTAATTACTACTCCACTGCTTATACCAAGTCTAGAATTAATCCATCTTAATAACACAACCATATCCAAATCTTAAACGATCGCAAGCTTGTGTGGAAATCCAACTTCATCTCAATTAGGGATATAACAAACAATTCAAACAAGATCAACTACTTCCTTCGATCATTCCTAGTATAATTCCAAAATCAACACAAGAATAGTATCTAGCAATTTTCAGTATACAAACAATTCATGCCAATCAAGACATGATCATAAAAGAATATTATATCTGCACATGAGATAATAATAAGAGAGTTAGCCAATTAATTTCAACAAAGCATAAAAACAATAATGGGATTCCAGGAGGTAAAACCGTCACAAGAGAATCTCCGAGAGAAAAGAAAGAAAGAAATTGCCATCTAGTCAGCGTCTGCGCGACGTCACAGAAAAGTGGCAGGTAAACTGGCCATCCAATAGGACGTCTCCGCGACGTCTCATAAAGGAGGCTGTGCAAAGGAAACGATAAAATGAAATAACCAACCAGTCAGGCGTCTTCGCGATGTCACATAAAGGAGGCTTAGCAAAAGAACAGGTGACTGGTTAGTCGGGCGTCCGTGCGACGTCTCGGACACGTATCCACCATAAATAAAGTGGAGACTCAGGTAGTAGAACCGTCCCGAAAATCCCAAGAAAAAAGAGTAAAATAAATGCCTCAGTCGGATGTTTGCGTGACGTCTCAGAAAGGGCTTTAAGTCAAACGAGGAAAGAAACGGCAAGTAAATACCAAAGTAAAGTTACAGCAAGTAACAGAGTATTCAGGACGTAGAACATATATATATATATATATATATATATATATATATAAGAGAAAGGGTTAGTCCACAATAATATCAATAACAATAATAATAATAACAATAGTAATCAAGTTATGAGTAATTCATGATCAATTCTTTATTTGGTTATTTCCTCCGAAGACCGACACTTGACCCTTTCAAACTGTAGTCCTTAACCGCGGACACAGCTATTCGAATAAGTTTTACACTCTGCAGAGGTTGCACTCTTTACCCACATGTAAAGAATTTCTTTTACCATCACCGGAGTGTTGGCGAGAGATTTCCTATTATGGCCTTTGGGTTGAAAACATGCCTGACCTAAACACACCAGCTTTAATTCTCCGAGCTAGGAATCACCCAAAGCATCGGACAAATAAAACCTTAAGTGGGGAAGCTTTGACAGCTTCGAGTAGCATGAGCAGACGATCATATTTATAACGCGTGCGAGACAAAGGGGAGCGACCCCTCTTCGGCTCCAAGCCGGGACATTCATGCTCCTAGACCAAGTGACAGGATTTACCCAGGGCCATGGTACCATTCACTTTGGCCCCTCAGTAGGTGTGTGCAGGGAAGGGGTTAACAACTTACTAAACCATACCCTCCCATATAGAGACATGTGGTAGCACGAAACCAGTTTGGGAGATAATGTAACAAGGCTCGATCTATGGACGACTCTGGAGGTTCATGTTTCCTGCAACTTGTTAGCACAGTTATTTATATCTTTAATATCAGCTTCAAAACAGGGCCACAGCTCAGCATGTTCCAACATGCACAAAGATCAAGGCGCAACCACGTTCCAACGTGATCACCGTTCTTCCGGTCATGTTACTAGGTGACTTTCTTTTGTACCTAATCCTGCAAGTTAGTCATGGCAAACACAACATAGCATAGCACAAGAAACATATCAATATCACAAGATATGCTTTTCTACAATTAAGATACTGAGCTATGCAACCAAACACACATGGCATGACCAACATATGCATACACATCCATTAATACCATAAGCATGCAAAAAAAAAATATTCTAGCTAGGCAAACCACCAAGCAATCACCATATCAAATGTTCAAGATGCTTGCCTTGGGTCCATAGAAGGATTGGGTACACTCCATAAGCCTTGGAGAAATTATTTTCCTTCCTCTTTTCTAAGAGTGGGTCCCATGGCGGTCCCACCAGTCAGGTTTGACTGGTCCAAATCTGCGCCCTCTCCTCCGGCCGAACAGAAGCGCCGCTTCCGGCAATCCTTGTCAGCGAACGGTGGCACCCCTCGACGGGCTGAGCATAGTAGCATGATTAGGAGACCATGGCGCATCTCTGGGAGTGGGCCATGGTCACCGGCGAGTAGCATGCACAAGAGATGTTTGACAGAATGCCCATTGGTCTTAGGAAATTTTATTGAATGTGACACTTGGTAGGATGATGCTTCTTTGCCTGCCAGAGTGGATGGTAGGGCTGGTTTGATGAGAAGAACAAATTGACAATGGAAGTTTTGATAAATTTCATATCTGGATCAATGCTTTGATGAATTATTTGGTGATCTTACAGTGCTGAAATGGAGCTGAGCTTCTAGACTTGATAGTTACTACATAAGAAGGATAAGATGGCAAAATTTGAGATTTTTTCTAGGCAGGATTTAATAGAGTTGCAGTTATAGGCTTAAATTGGGGAAGAAGTGAAAAATGGATGTTGTGGTCAAATTTTTCAAAAGACAGGGGTAGGTTTTTGTGCAAAAGTGATCTACAAGCATGAGAGAATCTCCCAAAAATTCATGGCATTTTTACGAAACTTATTTCTATTATTTTCAAGCCAACAGAATCAAATTAGAGATTGAAATGGTAATAAAAGCATTCTTTTTGGCCTATTTTATTTAAAAAATATTTCCTACTGAAATTTGAGAAGCAGTAGAAGAATTTGGGCAAGATTATCAAGGCTATTATTATTTTTCCAAAGATTCTTTAAAGTGAAAGGGAAATTTGAAAAGAAAGAAACCTTGAAAGACTTCAAATTTATTAAACAACAATTTAATTGTTAATATTATTTCTAGCAAAATTATATTTTGCTAAAAATTTTGTATCAAAAATTTGGGGTGTTACAGAAAAATGCAGAAGCCGGGAGGTTGACCCTTCCTTTATCGAAAACTGCTTGTAGTCGGTATTGCATTCATAAAAAACTTTTCAGCTCCCAGTTGTATTTGTTTTCCAGGTAAAACATAGACAAGCAAGTGCTACAGGAAAAAAGCTGCGTGCATGTGCAAACTTTTTTATGTGCATTTGTTTCCTGGTAAAAAAAATATAAAAGCAAGTGCTAAATAAATAAAAAACTTGTTTGAACCTGCATCCACAGCAACGCTCCATGATTACTTGATTAGTAAGCCTGCATGAAAGAGGGTGATTATCGATACGCCGTACTATTGTATTCTATCGTATATATAGTACAAGAGTTAGGGTTAGAGTTGTATAAGAGATGGATTACAAGTATACTGGGAAACCAACATACATCTGCAATCTACACAAATTGGAATATATTCTAACACCCACTACCCCAGATCTTCCTTCCACCGACAGGCACACCCGTCAGTAACTACTAGTCAGTGGAGATAAAAAAATCACTAACGGGCATCGCGCCCTTCGGTTATGATACAATCAAAAACCAAGACAAGAAAAGGCCCACAGGCCCAGCCCTGGCCCGCATCGGCCACCGCACGGACCCACCACCGCAGCTCGCTCTCCGGCTCGTCCTTGCGTTAGATTTTTATCCCCGAAGAGGAGAGGATGATGCAGCACAGTAGAGCAAGTATTTCCCTCAGTTAAGAAATCAAGGTTATCAATCTAGTAGAAGAACCAAGCAACACCACGTAAACAGCACCTGCACACAAAACGCAAACCTTCGCACCCAACGCAAACGAGAGGTTGTCAATCTCTCGATGGCTAAGTAACGAGATTAAAGGTATATGATAGATTGATAAATAAATAAAAGATAAAAAATATATAGCAAATAGTTTTGGTATTTTTGTATAAGAAAACAAGATAGATCTTATGATAAAAGTATACCCGGGGGCCATAGATTTCACTAGAGGCATCTCTCAAGAAAATAGCATACGGTGGGTAAACAAATTACTGTTGGCTAATTGATAGAAGAGCAAATAATTATGATGCTATCCAAGGCAATGATCATGATATAAGCATCACATCCAAAACAAGTAGACCGACTCCTGCCTGCATCTACTACTATTACTTCACACATCGACCGCTATCCAACATGCATCTAGTGTATTAAGTCCATAAGAACGAAGTAATGCGTAAAGAACGATGACATGATGTAGTCAAGATAAACGCAAATAAGAATTCATCCCAACTTGTTATCCTTAATGGCAACAATACTTGCGTGTCAACTCCCCTTCTGTCATTAGGACTGAGCACCGCAAGATCGAACCCATTACCGAGCACCTCTCCCCATTGCAAGAAGATCCAATCTAGTTGGCCAAACCAAACCAAAACTTCGGAGAAGAAATACGAGGCTATTCTAGATCATGCATAAAAGAGATCAGAGAAGAATTCAAATAAAACAAGGATAGATCTGATCATAAACTCACAATTCATCGGATCCCAACAAACACACCACACAAAGTCATTACATCGGATGGATCTCCATGAAGATCATGGAGACCATTGTATTGAGAAACATAAAGAGAGAGAGAGCCATCTAGCTACTACCTACGGACCCGTAGGTCTATGGTGAACTACTCATGCATCATCGAAGAGGCGACAAGGTTGAGGTAGAGCCCCTCCGTGATGAGTTCCCCCTCCGGCGGAGTACCGGAAAAGGCCTCCAGATGGGATCTCGCGAGAACAGAGACTTGCGGCAGTGGAAAAAGTGTTTCGTCTGCTCCCCCAGGGTTTTTGGAATTCTTCTGAATTTATAGAGGTGGATGTAGGGCAAAAGGACGCAGAGGGGGCCCACATGGCACAGCCCCCCCCCCTGGGGCGCGCCCTGCTGCCTTGTGGGGCCCTCCAGAAGCTTCTTCCTTGGCTTCCAAGTTGACGTTGATCCTTATCTCTAGAAAAAAATCTCCAAAAAGTTTTGAGACGATTTGATCTTATCTGATATTGATTTTCTGTAAAACAAAAACAGGGCAGAAAACAGGAACTGGCACTAGGCACTAAGTTAATAGGTTAGTCCCCAAAAATGATATAAAATGTATGAAATGATATTAAAAACATCCAAGAATAATAATATCATAGCATGGAACAAGCAAAAATAATAGATACGTTGGAGTCGTATCAAGCATCCCCAAGCTTAACTCCTGCTCATCCTCGAGTAGGAAAGTGATAAAACATATTTTTGATTGTGGAATGCTACCCAACATACTCATCAAGTTATTTTCATAGCATAGACATGAGGACTTGTATGATTCAAAGCAATAGTCTATAATTTGACATGAAGACATAAATATTCAAGTGATGCTAACAAGCAACCATGTCTTTCAAAATAACAATGCTAAAGAAAATTATCCCTAGCCCATTATGCTCAATCATTGATCCATTCATGAAACACACTCGAATATCAATCATACTCCATGCACACAGATGATCACATGACCCCCTAGTTGGTGCTTTTAAAGAGAAGGATGAGACTCAACATAAAAATAAATAGAAAGGCCCTTCGCAGAGGGAAGCATTGATTTACAGAGGTGCCAGAGCTCAAGTTTTAAAAAGAGATGAAAAATTTATTTTGGGAGGCATGCTTTTCTCGTCAACGAGAACGACTTAGAGTTCCCAATACCTTCCACGCTAGATACATCATAGGTGGTTCCCAAACTGAAAATAAAAGTTTTGCTCCCCATCATTGTTCCATGGTTTTGAGACTTTTGTCCCTTTTTTCCATTCACATCCGAAGGAGTTTGTTTTTCCACCTTTCCTTTCACAATCCATTGCTAGCCGTATTCCCGGGTGCCCTCCATACCAACACATTCCAGGAAATTCAATTTATTTTTGGGACTGGGCATCCCTTTTACCGCCACACTCTCGTGCAATGACAAGTGAATAAACACTCATCGTGAGAATGACATATCCAACATGGAATTCATCGGCCACCCCTCACCGCTTCATGAGCGATACGGGCACACAAAAGAGAAAATTATTTTGAAAATTATTAGAGATGGCACATGCAAATTTACTTAGGACGGCATTTAATTAACGTATATAGGTAGGTATGGTGGACACAATTGGCAAAACAAGTTTAAGGTAATGGATGTACAAGCAGAATTCCCACTTAGTACAAATGAACGCTAGCAAAAGATTGAGAAGCGACCAACTAAGAAACCATAATGATGCACATGCATACATAAAACATAACCAACACCGAATAATGCACCACAAGTAGGATGTAACTTCATCGCATAACTATTGACTTTACGTGCTTGCATTGGGAATCATAAACCTTAACATCAGTATTCATACTAGAACATAATTACTCATGAACATAACTCACATATCATCATCCAAATATCTCAAAACTATTGCAAAGAACCAAGTTTTCTCATGTCCCATAAAAAATTTATGCTAGTTTTCATTATTCCTCTTTAATATTCATCACATGGGGACCAAGCTCATAGCTTGTACATTTTACCATAACTATTTTCAAACTCTCCAAAAAGATATAAGAGAAGCATGAGAGCAATATTGCTATAAAATTCTAGCATTCTCAAAAAGATATAAGTGAAGCATGAGAACAAGTTTCTTCAAAACAAAAGCACCACCGTGCTCAAAAAGATATAAGTGAAGCACTAGAGCAACCACCTAGCTCAACAAATTTAAGTGAAGCACAAAGAGCAATTCTAACAAATCATGATGACGTGAAGCTATCTCAAGCAAATGTGTTCAGAGGTTATGATTGTGATAAACTAAAAATAAACAAAGCAAAGACTCATATCATACAAGAAGCTCCAAGCAAAACACATATCATGTGATGAATAAAAATATAGCCTCAAGTGTGTTACTGATAGTCGTTAGAAGAAAGAGGGGATGCCTTCCCGGGCATCCCCAAGCTTAGATGCTTGAGTCTCCTAGGATATTACCTTGGGGTGCCTTGGGCATCCTCAATCTTTGGCTTTTGCATCTCTTCATTCCTTCATCCATCGTTGTCACACCCAAAACTTGAAAACTTCAATCACACAAAACTCAACAAAACCTTCGTGAGATACGTTAGTATAACAAAACAAATTACTACTATAAGTACTGTTCAAAACCCATTCAAATTTTATTTTGCATTATAGGTACTATGTTCTCACTTTCCCATGGCTTGCCCCCCCCCCCCGATACAATCCATAGTTTCATCAAAACAAGCAAACAATGCATAGAAAACAGAACAGTATGTAGCAATCTGTCGAAAAGCCATACTTCTGTAACTCCAAAAATTCAGAAAAATTAGGACAACGTGGAAAATTTGTATATGAATCACATGTAAAAAAATTCAGACTCATTCGACGCGCGGACAAATTTATAAAAATTCTGGACTGGGCATCAAAGTTTCTGTTTTTCACAGAATTGCGTTCACAAGCATCCACATCATCCCAAAGGTCTTACTTGGCACAAACACTAATTAAAATATAAAAACCAACTCAAAACAGAGGCAAATAAAGGATAATCAAAAGAACAGAACAAAAAAGTGGAAAAAAATATTTTATTCGTTGGGTTGCCTCCCAACAAGCGCTATCATTTTACACCCCTAGCTAGGCATAAAGCAATACATCAAGTATTGTCATCCTTAGATTTTACTCCATAGGTGGCCCTCAAAATGGATTCATAGGGCAGTTTTATTTTGGTCCTCGGGAAGTGTTCCATGCCTTTCTTTAAAGGAAACTGAAACTTTATATTTCCCTCTTTCATATCAATCACTGCACCAATAGTGCGTAAAAACGGTCTTCCAAGAATCAAGGGGCAAGACGAATTGCAATCAATATCAAGAACAATAAAGTCCATGGGTACATAGTTCCTATTTGCAACAATAAGAACATCATTGATCCTCCCCAATGGCTTTTTGATAGTAGAATCCACCAAATGCAAATTAAGAGAACAGTCATCCAAATTGGTAAAACCGAGAACATCACAAAGAGACTTTGGAATTGTAGAAACACTTGCACCCAAATCACACAAAGCATTGCACTCAAAATTTTTAATCTTAACTTTGATAGTAGGCTCCCACTCATCATACAACTTCCTAGGAATAGAAATTTCGGACTCAAGTTTTTCTTCCAAAGCTTTCATTAAGGCTTCCACAATGTGTTTAGTAAAAGCCTTATTTTGTTCATAAGCATTTGGTGAGTTCAACAAAGATTGCAATAAAGAAATACACTCAACCAAAGAACAACTATCATAATTAAAGTTATGGCAATCCAAGATAGTGGGTGCATTACTAGCTAAAGTTTTGACCTCTTCAAACCCACTTTCAACATTTTTAGCATCGAGAGTTTCACCCTCCGAATCATGGAGACGCCCTCTATCTAAAGTTTACTCTTCTTCAGTCTCCTTTTCATCAAGATTGACTTTACTAAACAAAGAATCAATAGAAGACACACCAGTCATCTTAACATGCTCATCCTTATTGCTACAAAAATTAGTAAGAGAGGCTTTTTCAAGCAATTCCCGCTTGGCATTCAACATAGCGGTTCTCTTCTTACTTTGATCAATAGAAACATACATAGCCTTAATAGATTCAATAATATCAACTCTCGAAGGCAAAGGTTTTGCCTTGTGGTGTTCCACATCAAGAGAAAGTCTATCAACACTCTTAGATAAATCATCAATTTTGTTCAACTTTTCTTCTATTGAAGTGTTGAACGCCTTTTGAGCATTGATAAATTTCTTCATACTATTTTCAAAATCAGAGGGTATCCTTTGGTTATTATGGGAAGAATTACCATAAGGATTTCCAAAAACATTAGAGGAATTTCCAGGATAAGGCCTAGAATTGAAATTTCCTCTATAAGCATTATTATTGAAATTACTACAAGAAACAAAATTCACATCTATAGGATCACTATTTTGTTCAATCAAAGTAGACAAAGGCAAATCATTAGGATCAATAGAGGCATTCTTACTAGCAATCAACTTAACAAGTGCATCAAATTTATCACTCAAAGTGCTAATCTCCTCAACGGCATTCACCTTTTTGGTAGTAGGTGCCCTTTCGGTATGCCATTGGGAGTAATTAGCCATAATGTTATCAAGCAACTTAGTAGCATCACCCAAAGTAATCTGCATAAAAGTTCCACCCGCGGCGGAATCCAAAATATTTCGAGAAACAAAATTCAAGCCAGCATAATTTCTTTGGATAATCATCCACAAATTCAAACCATGAGTGGGGCAATTTCTCAGCATCAATTTCATTCGCTCCCAAGATTGTGCAACATGTTCATGATCAAGTTGCTTAAAGTTCATAATCTTGTTTCAGAGAGAGATGATTTTTGCTGGAGAAAAATACTTAGTAATAAAAGCATCTTTGCATCTATCCCAAGAATCAATACTATTGCGAGGCAAAGAAGAAAACCAAAGTTTAGCACGATCTCGCAAAGAAAACGGAAATAATTTCAACTTGACAATATCATTGTCCACATCTTTTTTCTTTTGCATGTCACACAACTCAACAAAAGTGTTGAGATGTGATACCGCGTCCTCATTAGGACTTCCAAAAAATTGATCTTTCATAACAAGATTCAATAAGGCGGCATTTATGTCAAAAGATTCCGCACTAGTGGCGGGAGCAATAGGAGTGCTAATAAAATCATCATTATTGGTGCTGGAAAAGTCACATAACTTGGTGTTTTCTTGAGACATGATTTCTACGCAAAAAGAGAGCAAGCGAATAAAAGCAAACGAAAAAAGGGCGAAGGAAAAGTGGCAAATAAGAGTGGCAAAAGAGAAGGCAAGTATTTTTGTAAAAAAAAATTAGAAGTGGGGGAGATGAAAATGAGAGGCAAATGGCAAATAAGGTAAATGCAAAGGTAAGTGTTGAGAGTGTAGGGACTTGGTAATGTTGATGATGTCTCCCCGGCAACGGTGCCAGAAATTGTTCCTGCTACTTGTAGACTGCGTTGGATTTTTATCCCCGAAGAGGAGAGGATGATGCAGCACAGTAGAGTAAGTATTTCCATCAGTTAAGAAACCAAGGTTATCAATCCAGTAGGAGAACCAAGCAACAGAACAAAAACAGCACATACACACAAAACGCAAACCTTCGCACCCAACGTAAACGAGAGGTTGTCAATCTCTCGATGGCTAAGTAACGAGATTAATGGTATATGATAGATTGATAGATTGATAAATAAATAAAAATTAAAAAATATGCAGCAAATATTTTTGGTATTTTTGTATAAGAAAACAAGATAGATCTTGTGATAAAAGTAGACCCGGGGGCCGTAGAGTTCACTAGAGGCATCTCTCAAGAAAATAGCATACGGTGGGTAAACAAATTACTTTTGGGCAATTGATAGAAGACCAAATAATTATGACGCTATCCAAGGCAATGATCATGATATAGGCATCACGTCCAAAACAAGTAGACCGACTCCTGCCTGCATCTACTACTATTACTTCACACAGCGACCGCTATCCAGCATGCATCTAGTGTATTAAGTCCATAAGAACGAAGTAATGCATAAAGAACGATGACATGATGTAGTCAAGATAAACGCAAATAAGAATTCATCCCAACTTGTTATCCTTAATGGCAACAATACTTGCGTGTCAACTTCCCTTCTGTCACTAGGACTGAGCACCGCAAGATCGAACCCATTACCGAGCACCTGTCCCCATTGCAAGAAGATCCAATCTAGTTGGCCAAAACAAACAAAAACTTCGGAGAAGAATTACAAGGCTATTCTAGATCATGCATAAAAGAGATCAGAGAAGAACTCAAATAAAACAAGGATAGATCTGATCATAAACTCACAATTCTTCGGATCCCAACAAACACACCGCACAAAGTCATTACATCGGATGGATTTCCATCAAGATCATGGAGACCATTGTATTGAGAAACATAAAGAGAGAGAGAGAGCCATCTAGCTACTACCTACGGACCCATAGGTCTATGGTGAACTACTCACGCATCGTCGGAGAGGCGGCAAGGTTGATGTAGAGGCCCTCCGTGATGAGTTCCCCCTCCGGTGGAGTACCGGAAAAGGCCTCCATATGGGATCTCGCGAGAACAGAGACTTGCGACGGTGGAAAAAGTGTTTCGTCTGCTCCCCCAGGGTTTTTGGAATTCTTCTGAATTTATAGAGGTGGAAGTAGGGCAAAAGGACGCAGAGGGGGCCCACATGGCACAGGGGCGCGCCCCAGGGGCCCTCCAGAAGCTTCTTCATTGGCTTCCAAGTTGACGTTGATCCTTATCTCTAGAAAAAAATCTCCAAAAAGTTTCGGGACGATTTGATCTTATGTGATATTGATTTTCTGTAAAACAAAAACAGGGCAGAAAATAGGAACTGGCAGTAGGCACTAAGTTAATAGTTAGTCCCCAAAATTGATATAAAAATGTATGAAATGATATTAAAAACATCCAAGAATAATAATATCATAGGATGGAACAGGCAAAAATAATAGATACGTTGGAGACGTATGACAAGCCAGTGGCCTCGAGGGCTCGAATATAGAAGCTCGAGTTACACCAGCGTCAGCGGAAGCAACAGTATCTGAATACAGACATAATAGTCAAGTTTGCCTTAAGAAGGCTAGCATAACAGCGACACTGATCAAAAAGGCGAAGGCCTCCTACCTAGGGCCTCCGAACTACTCCTGGTCGGCGGGCTCAACGTAGTAGTAGGTGCCTCCGGGGATCTCCTGCTCCTGGACTCCGGCGTCTGATCGCAGCAACCGGGTAGGGGAAAAAGAGGTAGCAAAGCTACCATGAGTACTCATCCCATGTACTCGCAAGACTTACATCAGAACTATACTAAGTATGCATCGGTATCAAAGGAATGGGGCTATATCTTTGGACTACACTGCAGAAATGCCAGAACAGAGGGAAAAAGGCCTAGCCTATCGAAGACTAGCATCTTGAAGCAATCTTGCAGCATCAGAAGAGAGTAGAGCACATAACTATATAGTAATAAGTATATATTAGCAATGCCCTGAGATCCTTCCTCGACTACCTTGCGAGAAAGTGATCCCGAGAGCAGCAGTAACAGTTTAACATTGTAAAAGTATCCATTCATAGTTGTAGTAGATCAGGATACAACTCCGAGCGTCCTGTTGCCATGGACACGGCTATTCGAATAGATTACTTCCCTGCAGGGGTGCACTACTGTTACCCAACACGCTCAATTAACTCTGGCCGGACACACTTTGCTCAGTCATGCCCGGCCTCGGCTGATCGACACGACGTAGTCCTACCTAGGCTCAACATAGAGGTCCCCGCCGGTCTACATCCTAAGCGCTCAGGGGTCTTGGGCCCATCGCCCTTCGCACTCCAGGTCGTTGTGCGCAAGGTGGATCCAGGCACCACCTCTAGGGCGCCGATCCGACCCGTCCACAATGCTGAACTGGACGTCTGACAGAGCTTTCAGCTGATACATATGGCGCCGAGGGCCCCATAAACCATTATCCCGCATGGTGGTAGTGCGTATAGGCCAGTGGCCAACTCAGATCAAATACCCAAATCCGTTAAGCGTGTTATTAGTAACTCGTGGACACAAACATGGCTCAAGGCTCACCTTCGACACCCTTCCGCTCCGACTTGGTAACCCGCGGTCCAACGACCAGGGACCAGGCCCACCTCTCTCCTAGGTGGTCTCCACCTGCCCTGACGTTCCACCAAAATAATCTCTCGCGGGTACCCTTGGGTCCAACCCGTCTTGTTTCATTATCTCGCGGGCACTCTTGGAGTCGGCCCGACTTTATCAATTTAACGTATTGCAGTAATGTAAACAGTTCCGTGGTCATTCCCCAGAGTGATCACGGCCCGATAACAAGCCTGGCAAACGGACAAGGGTGAAGGGCCAGCTGATGAAACATAACATACCTAACTAAGCATCATGGGATAGCAGGTAAGGTATCAATAGCAGGCGACGAAATCAGGCTATGCACCAGAATAGGAGCTATCGGAGCAACAACAGAAGCAATTATAATGCAAGCATAAGAGAGGAAAAGTAGGCGATATCTGGATGATCAAGGGGGTTTGCTTGCCTGGAAGCTCTGCTGAAGGGGTTTGGTCATCGATGACGTAGTCGTACTCAGCAGTGTCGTCGGTAGTCTCGGGGTCTATCGGAAGAGAAGGAGGGGGAAGAAACAATAAATACATGGCAAACAATGCAACAGAGATGCATGACATATCAACATGTTGTGCTAGGGTGACCTAATGCATCACTTAGTATTTTGGTCGGAGCGGGAAAATATCCGGGAGTGTTGTCCCAGCTCCGGGTGATTATCGGTCAGATGATCCGGAGGGGAAAGTTCCATGTTCATCTAGTTAGGAGTGATGGTCAAGCATTTTTTATCACCTATTCGGATTCGTCGTATTTTTCTGATCAACTTTCATGTAGAAAACTTTTTCATCCGAGCTACGGTTTATTTTCTATGATTTTTCAAAGATTTAATCATTTTCTAGAATTTTTGGAATTAATTTAATTATTTAAATTCGCATTATCTAGAACAGTAACTTGTGACGTCAGCATGACATCAGCGGTCAAACCCATTTGGTCCAGGTCAAACCTGACCACTGGGTCCCACATGTCATACAGAGTAAGCTAATTAGAGATTATTTAAACTAATTAAGGATTAATTAGTGGGTGGGCCCCATCTGTCAGTGGCTGTTTAATTAACAGATTAATTAGCATTTTTATTATATATAAAAATGTTTAAATAGTGCGGGGCCCGCATGTCGGTGACTGTGCTAGCCCAGTCAGCAGGGTTGACTTGGTCAACCCAGCCAACAGGACCCACTGGGCCCACTGTCAGTGTCACAGGGGTGGGCCCCAGGCGTCCACGTCAGCGCGCAGCCGGCGTTCAGCCGCCGGCGCTAGCAAACATGGCAACGCACGTCGGGGTTCGCCGGGATTCGCCTACGGTGGTCCGTTCGAAGCGCGGGTGGGACAGATCGAAAGCTGGGATTCGCCTGCGTCGAATGGTGGCGGTGCGAGGTCCTGCGGTGGCCGGAGTTGAGCGCTACGACAGCGGCAGGCGGCGGCGGAGTTCGGGTGGATGCGGGACGGCGGCGGCAGCGCGTTTGCGAGCAAACTAAGCGGCCAGGGGTGCTCTATGTGCGCGCGCGAGGTCGATGGACTACTGCGCATGACCATTTGGTCACCGGAAGGTCGCCGGCGATGAGCTCACGCGGAGGCGGGCTCGGCCACGACGGGGATGGCGACTACAAGCGCGGAAAAAGGGGGAAACAAGGGGGAAACGTGCGCAAGCTCACCGGGGTCCTGTAGTTGAGCTAAAATGGCTCGGGGGCAGGCGCGAGGTAGCCGGAATCGACGGCGAGGTCGCGGTGGCCGTAGGAGGAAGAAGAGGTCGTGGGCGTTGCTGCGGTGGCTCCCGGCTCAAATGGAGGGCACCAGGCGATGCAGCGGTCGACGGCGGTGCGAACGGACACGACGGCGAGGCGTGAGCTAGCCAGTGGCCCCGGGATCGAGCGGTGCCCGACGACGACGGCGTTCGGTGAGCTCGAGAACGAGTGAGGGAGAGGAGGAGTGGCGCTAGGGTTTCGCTAGAGGGGTCGGGAGGAGGCCGTGTAGGCGCTGGCGACGACAGGGAGGAGGCGGTGTCGAGCATCGCGTGGTGCATCGCGCGCGCGGGCTCGGCCATGGCGACAGCTGGGGAGAGAGGTGGTAGATGACGCTGCGCGGGCTGGGCCTGCACTGTGCACTCGAGGCCCAGTGCGCCAGTGAGGTTCTCCCCTTTTTCTTTTTCTTTTCTGTTTTGTTTTTGCTTATCTCTTTGAAAAATATTTGGCCACCATTTCACTTTTGTAAAATATGAGACTTGGCTCAATAAATACCCTGGAATATTTATCACTGCCAGAAAAAGGTTTGGAGGCAAAATGATTTCATTTGATTTTATTTAATTGAAAATGGATTTAAATGCTACTATTTTTGGTTGTTAGAGTCATATAGCGAATTTAGGTGATGTTGTTTTCCTGAATATTATTTACAATGAAATATTTCCAAAATTATGAACTATTTAGTTTTCAAATTTGAACATTTTTTATTTTTACTTCATATTTGAAATTTCAATTTGAGTTGGAATTTGAAATGAGATATGATGCAAATGATGGTCAAGCACTATTAAGCATGGTGACTTGGCATTATCAAAAGGGTGATCACTGTAGTTAATACATGGGGTGTTACAGGCGAGCGGGAGGAAGATCTAGCCGAGGACATTATAACAACAAAATCACAGCCCACAGAAGGCTGGTGGCCATCTGCGGCATTGGCGGAGGTGAATACAAGGCAGAAGACGAGGAAAGTTGCCATTGAAGGGGATGAAGAAGACGGTTTCATCGAGGAAAAGGAGACTGGGGCGGTGGTTTGATTGGGAGGAATAGAGGTCGGGGGGAAGCAAAGAGGGATTTAGTGTTAGATTGGTTTTTTTTTAACACAGTACAGACGCAAGCGCTCATATATTCACCCCTATGAACGCACACACGCACACCCTACCCCTATGAGCATCTCCGACAGACTGAGCCGCCATATAATCTTGAGATTTACGAAGTCACCGTAGGCGCCTCGTCGTCGACGGAACGTCTCCTCCCACTGAAAGCGCATCGCCGGAAATCCTGAAATAAATCCAGGAATAATGCGAGCACCAGGACTTGAACCCTGGTGGGCTAGGGATACCACGGTCCTTCTAACCATCCAACCACAGGTTGGTTCGCTGTTAGATTTGCTTTATATAGGAGGAGGGCCATATGGTCTCTTCGGGCTGCAGATGGGCCTTGTAATCAGCACTGAAAAGCATGTAATTTTGGTCCGTCAGTGTTCTGTATTCACTAGTGACTGGCTAAAATAGAACCCGTTAATAGTGCTGGCCCGTCAATAGAGACAATGTCACCACTGACGGGCCCCATTTTCAGCCCATTAGTGGTGGCTTTTTACACTGAATCTAGCCATTTTTTAGAGTCACCACTGACGGATGCATGTTTTCCCATCAGTGATAAGTACTACTACTGGTGGGTTTTCCCTCCCCGTCAGTGTTGACAGTCAGCAAAGTGTGTTTTTCCAGTAGTGACCCTCTCAGTCACAACGTCAACTAGCCACTAGGAGTTGAGATGGTGTGACTGTTTCTGAAGTCAAGGAAGAGTGATGCTGATAGATATTTCATGAAAATGTCCGCAAACTGATGAGCACTTGGAACATGTAGAACCCAGATCTTGCCTGTGGACACACGATCAAGAACGTAATGAAGATCAATCTCGAACTGTATTTTGAGTCATGTAAACGGTGCTGATATTGTGGCCAAACATAACCGTAGCTTTCTATAGGGGACGTTGTAGCTCAAACAAAAGTTGATGAAGCCAGCACATCTCTACGACGATGTTTTCCACTGTCCTGTACTCGGCTTCCGCATTGGAGCGAGCCACTGTCTGCCGACGTTTAGGCGACCAAGAGAGTAAGTATTGCCTTGCTGCACCACATGGCATTGTCAAAGCTACTCTGGAGTAGGTCGCAGGCATTAGTAACTGTTGAACCCTTAAATGGATTAAGATGCTCAACTTGCTTAACTGTACTTTAAAACATACCTGTCGATGCTCTTAAATTGATCTGTTAGTTAGTTCTTTGTTTTGTATCTTTGTTTATCAAATAATGCCTTTGTTTGATCTGTTAGTTAGTGCTCATTTCAATAAGAAAAATCCAGTGAATTTGGAGCCCTTGTATCTGTTAGTTCGCATGAGTCATGGGATATATATATCCAGTGAATTTTACTTTGCCAGGTTTCAAGATGTTGATGTTTTGGCTCCAGGAGGTGATGCTATTGGAAGATCAAAGTGCATATGGATCATCTTATGGTGGAGCTGAAGAATATGTACTTGATTATTTGTCTTAAGGGTTTTGCTGGAATTATTTTCTTTCTTAAATTTTTACTTGTGTGATTAGTTTGCTAATCATATGTTCTTGGCAAAGTAAGAAATTTTACTTCCTCTGTAAATTGCCCCTTTTCTCAACTTATATTAGAGTCCCATGTTCCATCTCGTGATAAAGCCATTTTTTAACATGTGAACCTTGTTTAAAGGGAGTATTCTCCAAATTCCAAATAGTTAGTAGTGCTACACTTCTGTTCTCTTTCTTCATGTTGTGTGCTCTGTATTGATTGAGACTTCATTTCGATTGGACAAGTCCAATTTGTTTCTTTTATAACTCTTCCTTATTTAGTTGTTGACAATATGCAAATTCAACTAAATGGAGGATACATCATGATCTCATTTCTAGTGGTTAACTAGAAATGACAGTAGTTTCCAAAATGCAGTTAACTGAACTTGAGCTTCAGTCTCGAATTCTTCAGAGTTTCACTTAGGCAGTATATTCAAGTCCATGTACAATGTTCCTTCACTAAGTTCTTAGCATAGCTTGAGTTTACTTCAATCTAATCGAAGGACATACTTCAACCTGTTTTGTTCCTGCTATGACATTTGGAAGTGCTTTTTATTAACTGAAATATATCAGTGTTCTTGATTAACTAAACTATACCAGTGTATTCATTTTGCCAGCCATGTATAACTGAACTATATTCATTTTAATTTGTTGGCTATTGATTATTGAGCATTCTTTTAGATCATTGATTATTATGGAAGCCTGTCTGCATGGTTTGTGTTTGACCATTATGTTGTCATTTTTGCCTTGCTACTTATATACAATTGTGTCTGACCGAAAGTAAATACCTACTGCATGTAATAATCTTCCTTCATTCCCTATTCAGCTATGGTTACCCTGCTGCATACATACGGATCGCCAAAGCAGATGACCTGGATTGATTGAGTAATGAAATGACAATAATATTACCAATAGTGTATGCAGATGTGCTCTGCACAAGTTTACTTTGGGCGTTGCTTGGTAGTAGTGGCATGTTCGAAAAAGTTCAGTGCATGCAACTGTTTTATGCAAACCATGTATCCAAACAGAAGAGAAAAAAACTAGACGATTGTATTAAACAAGGGGAAACATATTTTTGAGGACAAATATTTTACAAGTGAGACCGGCGTATATGATTCTACTCCGTTTGAAAGTGAGAAAAGGATCAAAGTTAATGAGTCATTTTCTTTCTAATATTCTCCTTTATCAATGGTGGAAGGACGGGGACACCCGCCCTGGCCCCACCAGCCATGAGTATTTTTCTACCCTTTTGATTTCCTACGACAATACAATTTGTGACGTGTGTATGTCTTTCAATATTAGCTATATACCTTGTGCTCAAAGTCTCAAATATATATATATATATATATATATATATATATATATATATATATAGACACACACAGACACACATACACACACTTTGTCACGTTGGATCCAACTAAATATTTTAGTACATGAGACTTTGACTTTTGCTGTCTCATTTTTCATTCCATGTATACTCGGTAGTCCGTACTTTTAGTTTATTAATCCTTAATTCCCGGGTGTGCACCCGTTTTTCTTAAATATTTTTTTCACTTCAAAAAATTATTAAAAAATCACAGTACTTACTCATAACTTGCGGTATTTGATATCTGCAAAATTTGTGAAAAAAAGTCGCTTATGTAGATGCTATTTACCAGAGGATATTTTTTTACATTGAACACAAAACTTCATATTTTTGCACGACATTTTACAAATCTTAAATACATGAGAACTATGAATTTTTTTCATATTTTTTCAAATTACCAAAAAATATTTTTGAAAAAGGGCAACTGCCCAACAACTATAGGCTATAATAATTGTGTTTTACTTTCCTCTAGGCCTATACTACTCTATGCTTTGTAATTGCAATTTTTCTAGGTAATGGTATCCTCGGCCTTTCCTCCAAAGGCCCATAGGCTTACAACAAGCATACCAATTTCATATGCTACATGATAATGCATTGCATCACAAGACAATGTTTTCATTGTCAGAATAAATATGTGCTTTTCATCCATCTTATTAATGTGGTCATCTCTTTTTCCTCATAGGATGCATGGCTATAGGTAGGGGTGGAAATGGATCAGATAAAAATCACTAGTTCTTTTTCCGCATTTGTTTCCACATTTTCTTTTGAAATGGATACCAATACGAATACGAATACGAATACGAATACAAATACAAACCAGATGTTGTGACAAATAGGAATATGAGTATCATTATTCTAACATATGTAGGGGCAAGATATTTATGATACTCTCTCACATATAGCATATTTAGTTATTTCATTTTATTAATTTTATATAAAGGAACATGAATTCACATTAAAGTATGTATATTTCATTATCAAATAGGAAGAGTTGGACAAAATAAGAATGAAGACAGAGTTATATTATGTGGATTAAAATATGAATATGGACAGAGAAGAATTTACAGTATGGATGCATTTTTGCTTACCTTACCATATCCACTCTTAGTTGAATATATGTCTAGATAAAACAAACAAAACATAGATAAAACAAACAAAACATAACATATTGCCACATCTAGTTCTCTTTCATTTAAATGTTAAGGGGCAACCAAAATAAAGGAGTCATTTATTTTTATTGTGCTCATATGCCTTCCCTACAAGATAAGATTTCATTTGCATTGCTTGAATTGATGGGAGGGAAGTACAAGCAAGTTAGCCATAGAGCACAAGGAAAAGACTTGTGACACCTCTCGGCCTTGTCATTGCAATTTGCAAGGGGATCGTATCCTCCGCCTTTGCTTCATGCTATATTGGGTGCAGAAGTCCCACGCAAATTACAATGCCGTGGTCTAGAGGAGCTACAGATTTTTTAAAGCTATGTAGCTAGCTTGGGCATATTTGCCAAGAAAGTATTATCTCCCCTCTCATCAAGTTCAATAAAAGCACTCCTCTTTTGGGCCACTCTCCTAATTGCAAATGGTTTTGACCATGGGATGAAAGCAGATGAATATATTAAAAATAATACCATTCATTTATTTTAACTTTTCCCTAAGATTCAACTTGAGCAGTATCATATATGGTCCAGAAATGCAAAGGAGCACATTAAAGAGGAAGAGAGAATGATAAACTACTGCATATATCAAATCTGCATATATGAAGAACATGTGAGATTGAAGACACCACATTAATAAAAAGGAAGAAAAGCCAACAATGATCAAGAGAAAAAGAAAAGATCTACACAATTCATTTTGGTGGGACGGGATTGCCTTTTTTCATGGGATGTGATAATGATGGTGTAGATTAATTTCACTAACCAAGAGAGAAAATCATGTATAGCGTTCCACAGGTATATTCGCCTAATTGTGCCTACATGCATGTGCGATGTGCCTGTCATTTTGGAGATAGAGCATATGTGCTCATGCGCACGTGTCAGACACAATTAGAGAATCTCCGAAAGCCCAAGGCCTTGCCATTACAATTTCCAAAGGAATCTTGTTCTCACTCTATCGTCTGACTGAGAAAACTTAAAGAATATTTCCTCGAAAAAATCTTAAAGAATATCTAGTGACCAAGGTTAAGGTTAGGGTAGAAATACTGGCGGGAAAAGACTTATATTTTTAAGAGAGAGAGATCCACATCCAAAATAATACAACAATTTGCTACAAAGCATCACAATATTATTTGTGACAGTAAAATTGTGGTAGTGATTTACCATCATTTCTTCTTAAAACGTGTGAGTGATTTTCATTTAAGTATTCACCCTTATAAGTGTTAAAGGGAGGTGCATACTGACGATAACCCCCTGATCCATAAATATTTTTACTGGAACTTTTGGCATGTGTAAATATTTTGTGAGTGCAGGTGTAGGTGAGCTTGGGCTGCCTGTTGAGGTTGACCTCTATCCTCATTCCAACTACGGACTGCCCTACAACTACAGGTTATAATAATCTTTTTACTCACCTCTTTGGCGAATATAAAAAAAAGTACAAAGATCTATTATGGGACAATTAAAATAATGGAGTGATTATTTTTCAGAATTGTTATTTTTCAGTCGAATGATTTTCTTTTCGGTTTCAACTAATTATAATAATGGAGTGATCTATTATGCCTGTTTGTTTTCATATTTTTATTTATTTTTGTATTTTGGCTAATGGACTTTCTAGTGGGTGGTTTTGGTACCTAATTCTTTATTTATTAGTTTATTTATTTTCGGTAACAGACTTGTTCGTGGATGGTGGTTTTTTGCTTGTAGTTGAATTCTGGTTTTATTTTGTTTCTCTTCTTTTTCCCTTTTGGTTTTTATATTTTTGTTTGTTGCTAGTTCCATCAAGTGCATGTTTGTATGTTAGTAATTTTTACATTTCAAAAGTAACGGAGTTACAATATATATTACACGTAATTTTGGTGTTCAGAGAGTGTATGTTTTAATAATATGACAAATATAAGCTTACTTGTTCTCTAAATAGTTTTTGGTGAAAGGTGATAATCAGGTAGACTGGATTTTCGTTGTGTTTTTGGTGCGAAATATTTATCTAAAACAAGTAACAGTCATTACACTTGTTTTTACAAGCTCTTAAACCTATAAATCATAGCAACCAAGGCTATAATTGAGGTTTTGAAATCATGTAAAATGGGTTTTTTATTTGATAGTGCCATGTGCCATTGTTTGGATGGTGCAAAAATTTGATTGATACGGAATTAGAAATCAGTCAGTGCCATGTGTCGTAGTTTGTAACTGTGTGCATTTTGAAACGAAACCGAAAAACCATACCGAGAAAAATCGAACCGATCGAGCCTAATTTTTTGGTTAATATGGTTTTTGGTTTACGGTATGGTATAGAATTTAGAAACCATACAAATGTCGGTTTTTTGGGTATAAAACAAAAAAAAAATCATAAAATCGAAATTACCTATTTGAGGGATGCCCAGGGGCCCAGCCCAACCCACCACAAGCACCACACCTCAAACTTCACTAGCCCACCAGGCCACCACCAACACCAGGGCCCACTAAACTCCTCGCCCACACGTCCACACCAAGCCACAAAGGAGATTCAAAAAAAAAAAAAAAAGCCACCAAGGGGTCCCGACGCCTAGTAGCTAAGCTAGTCCACGAGCATCTCGTCGCCTAGCAGCTCGCCCCGCAGCCTCCAGCGGCAGCGCCGCCCGCCAAACTCTAGTAGATGGCCGCGTCCCTTCCGCCGCAGTCTGATCATCCGTGTTGATGTAAACCTGTGTTCACTCGGGCTGGAGTCACTCGGGTTGGACAATGATGTTCACTCGGGGTAGGCAAACCGACTGAAGTGTTCAGTCGGATCATGCGTTCAGTCTGACTGTTTCTTCAGTCGGATACCAAATCACTGTTCTGACCTTATACCGAAAGAATTGCACAAAATAAACTCGTCTGGAAAGTATTTCACGATCTGACCCTTTTAATAACGCCAGAACCCGTGGCGTTTCATTCCAATGTAGAAACGCCGAGCTAGCTAGCGTTGCTGTCCTAGACCGAGCACGCGCTGCTCGCTGACGTGGCAGGTCAGAAACGCCAAGCTAGCTAGCGTTTCTGGAAACGCCAGGGACTATGGCGTTTCTGGTTTAAATAAATTGCAAGAAAACATCAAAGAAAAATATTCGCATGTTGGCCGGAAACGCCAAGAGACTTGGTGTTGCTAAACTTCATGAAAACGCCATGATGCATGGCTTTGCTGGCTTGCATAGCACAGTATAAAGCAATTCGACAGTACTGTATTCAGTCCAGAAACGCCAACGGTCATGGCGTTTCACGTATGGGCAGAAACGCAATCTAGCTTGGCGTTTCTATGTGACGATGCAACGCAGTCTAGCTCGGCGTTTCTAGGTTGTGAAGAAACGCCACGGGTTCTGGCGTTGCTAAAAGGGTCAGATCGTGAAATACTTTTCAGACAAGTTCATTTTATGCAATTCTTTCGGTACAAGATCAGAACAGTGATTTTGTCCGAAGCTTGTATTCTGGCATGAGTAGCATGCCGTCTAGTTGCTGGCCGACTGATTGTTTAGTCGGACGGTAGTTCACTAAGATGTAAAGTAGTGCATATGCTCCTGTCAGATCACTATACTGCGCTGACACCAAGCAGGTAGGAGTAGGACGGAGCAGTTGGGAACAGTTGAGAGTAGGTAGGATATTTCCTTGTATCTTTGTCCATAAGTGGCCATGACTAGAAGCAAAAAGTGAGACAGACTCTCAACCACAAAATCACTCTCGTCTGTGTGTGTGCGTGCTTTCCGCATCATCCCCTACCTTTCTCACTCGATCGCGCAGAGACACAATCCGGTCACGCTGGAGCTTTGCTCAGGTGACGAGCGGTCGACGGGGGGCAGATTAGGCGGATAGCTGACAATTGGCATCAAAGCCACATGTTATGCCGAAGCAGATGCTGAAGGACAGCGTCGTTGGCTGTGGCTCCAAGACACCGGAGGAGATCTAGTCTGAGGAGACGCGCGCGGCCAACGCGCTCGCGCTGCAGGGCAGGCAGGGAGGTGAGCTGGGCGCACCGCACTCTGTGCGTAATGTGGGCATGTCCAGCACCTCCTTTTCCCTCCTCACACGGACCAACTACTCCAGTTGGTCGCTCTTGATGAAGGTCATCATGGAGGCTCGCCACATGTGGCAAGCCATGGAGACCGGTGACATGGAGTTTGCCGAAGACCGGCTGACGATGGAGGCGATTCTTCGCTCCGTTCCGCCGGAGATGCTGCCCTCCCTTGGGGCCAAGAAAACCGGGAAGGTGGCGTGGGACACCATCAAGACAAACCACGTGCGGGAGTCGAAGGCATAGACCCTTTATCTCTAGTACTAAGAGATCAAGTTCAAGCCCGGTGAGCAAGTCGACGACTTCGCCATGCACTTGCAAGGTCTCCCGAACGAGCTCTCCACACTCAGAGACCCTGAAGCTTCTTCGGGTCTTCCCCAAGTAGTACAAGCAGTTGGCTTAGTCCATTGAGAGCCTGGTGGATCTATTCACCATGTCTATCGAGGAACTGGTCGGCCGACTGAAAGTTGTCGAGGAGCGCGGCGACGACGCTGGCGAGAGCACTAGCACCCGACTGCTGCTCACAGAGGAGCAGTGGAATGCGCGCTTGAAGCAGTGCGGACGCGACGGTTCTTCCGGTTGTGGGGGTAGCTTCTCCACGGGAAACCGAAGTCGCAACAGGAGCCACAGGCGTGCCTCCAACGGCAGCCGAGGAAACAACAGTGCCGAGACTAGTTCCGGCAGCGGCGGTGCAAGACGCAACGACATGTGTCACTACTGCAAGAAACCCAGCCACTGGGCTCGGGATTGCCACACAATAATAAGGGAGCAGGCGCACTTGGTGCAAGCCATGCCAAATGACGGCGATGACGCACCGTCGCTTCTCTTGACCAAGTGCTCACCGACAAGTTCCAGTCGGGCAGAACAAACTGACTGTAACACTCAGTCGAGCGGTAGCTCAGTTGGACTGGGCACACCGCGTGAAGAATTCAGTTGGGCGGGGCATGCCGACTGGAGATCGTTTTGATCGGATGATCCCTGACTGAACGATGACAACACACCTGCACTCCTCATGGCAGTGTGACAGCCGACTAAATCCAGTCGGATGCCAGGTGAGGCCGACTGGAGCAGTCAATCAGTGAAGACTTGTGAAGGAGACTATAGCCGACTGATCCCTCAGTCGGTTGGAGTTGTACTCGGGACGGTGCCAACAAGAGTGGGCGGTCACGTGCTTGTCAACGAGGAGCGCACTCGGGTGAGACTCGGCGTTGAGAGTGAGCCGACTGAGGTCACTTGGTACCTCGACACCGGGGCCTCAAACCACATGACAGGTGATCACTCGGTCTTCACCGAGCTCAATGAGGGCGTGGTCAGCTCCATTCGCTTCGGCGACAACTCGGTCATTGACATCAAGGGGCGTGGCACGGTGATATTCATGGTGCGCAATGAAGAGCACCATGCACTAGCGGATATGTACTACATTCCGTAGCTAAAGACGAGCATCGTCAGCCTGGGACAGCTCAATGAGAATGGCTGTCCCACCTCCATCCACTCGGGCGTGATGTCCATCCGGGACAGGCAGCGGTGCCTTCTTGCCAAGGTGCCTCGTTCAGCGAACCGCCTCTACCGAGTGCGCCTGCAGATCACGCAACCCGTCTACTTGTCTGCGTGGCAAGGTGACATCGCAAGGCTATGGCATGAGAGACTCGGTCACCAACACTTTGGCGCAATATAGAAGATGCAGTCGGATGCGCTGGTGTGTGGCCTTCCCCCGATTGGCCAAGCCAGCTAGCTCTGTGATGCCTGCCTCACCGGAAAACGGCGATGAGCTTCGTTCCCACAAGCGACATCTTACCAAGCGAGCAAGAAGCTCAAGTTGATCCATGCGGATCTCTACGGTCCAATCACTCAGGTGACTCTAGGCGGGAAGAGGTACTTCCTACTGATGGTGGATGACCGCAGTCGGTTCATGTGGCTCACACTGTTGGTCTCAAAGGACGAAGCCGAGTCAGCTATTCAGTGAATCAAGGTTGTGGTGGAAGTGCAAAGTGGCTGCACACTGCAGACACTGTGCAATGACCGTGATGGGAAGTTCAGGTCGAGGACCTTTGAGGAGTTCTGTGCTGATAACGGAGTACAGCGCCACTTCTCTGCTCCATATTCGCCCCAGCAGAATGGCGTGGTCGAGCGCCGAAACCAAATGGTCGTCGCCATGGCGCAAAGCATCATGAAGGCACGCAACATACCCAACTAGCTTTGGGGGGAGGCATGACCACATCGGTTTACCTACTGAACCGCTCCTACACACGCTCCGTGGACGGGAAGATGTCGTATGAAGCATGACATGACAAGGCACCTGTGGTGCATCACCTTCGCATATTCGGGTACGTGGTCCATGTCAAGACGACAAGGCCGCACCTCCAGAAGCTGAAAGATAGGAGCACACCCATGGTCTTCCTCGGCTACAAGACCGGGTCAAAAGATTACAAGGTGTTCGATCCTGTGACTCGGCGGGTCTACGCCACGCGTGACGCCGTGTTAGATAAGGGCATGTACAATGGTTGATAAGATAGCCTTATCTTAAGTCTTGCATGTAATTTAGAGATGACAAAAAAAAAAGTCTATAATGGGTCATCTCTTAGTCTTATCTTTAATAACTAGCAATTCCTAAAAACATGCTGAGACATATTATGCTAAAAGATCATCTCTTGTCTTCTCTTAAATAAGAGAAGACAAGCCTTTTCTTATGGGTTCTCTCTCCTCCACCTCATCATTTATCCTACGTGGCACTCCTAAGATAGCACCATTATACATGCCCTAAGTCTGCGTGCTGGGATTGGTAACAGACAGATGGTAACGCCAACGGCGATTTCGTCATTGACTACACCGAGTCAAGACAACTCCGAGTCAGGCTCGCCGACCCCGACTTCACCGGAACCCAAATCCAGGTCATCACAAGAACTGACTGAAGATCCAGTCGGGGCATTACCAAAAATGACTGATCCATCAGTCGGCTCTCCTCCACAGAGACCGACCGAGCATTCAGTCAGCTCACCTATGTCCCCTCAGTCGGGGCCAAGCTCAGCCACTGAGTCCCCGACTGTGGAATTCGCCACGCCACCGATGATCCACTCCAGCAACCTCGACTCGGCAGACGACGCCGAGTTGGGGCACAGGTTTCGCACAATGCAAAACATGCTTGGCATTGGCCCAGCTGCAGAGCCGAATGAGGAGCTGGACGCAGATTTTTTGAGCATCTGCACCCAGGCCCATCTATCTTATCTCTCCAATATTGCTTTGAGATCTGTGCAACGCAACTTACATTTTACATGTAAATTTCTCTTTTTTGTTTCTCTCATATAGAATATGTCTTGAATCTCAAACTTTGCAGCACAATAAAGCTTCCTAACTAGAACGTGAGATAAAACTTTCATATTTTTTGGTCCGACGTAAATACTAAAAATAAGATTTTTTAACCAAAAAAATCTTAATTCGTATATTTATGTTGGACGAAAAAATCTGAAAGTTTTATCCCAGATTCTAGATAGAAAGCTTTGCTGTGTTGCGGAAGTTTGAAGTTCAAAATATGTTCTATGTGAGAGAAACAAAAAAGAGAAATGTACTTGCACGAATCATGATGCGAAAAATGGATGGCTAGGATAGACGGGCCTAGGTGCAGATGCTCTAAAACATATTTTCGATGAGGAGCTCCACTTCCTCGCAGCAGAAGAACCCGGCTCATTTAGCAAGGTGGAACAGTCCGCAAGCTGGCGACGGGCGATGCTGGAAAAAATGGGGCCTCTCGAGGGCAACCACATGTGGCATCTCACCTCTCTTCCACTAGGGCATTTTGCTATCGGCCTCAAGTGGGAGTATAAGGTGAAGAAGGACACCCAGGGTGATATCCTCATGCACAAAGTGCGCCTAGTCACTGTCACGGCTGACCCAAGGGCCCCATCGATCAGTGAAGGCGAGACGGACAGGGGACAAGAAGGCGAAGCCTTGACGGCCAAGGAAGGCGCGTGACTGCCTGGCGCGTGGGACCAGGCGTCGTGGGGAGTTGTGTGTGTGGCCTGCGAGCCACGAGTAGTTAAGAAGGGAGCGAGAGAGAGAGGGGAGGGGTATCGAGTATTATTGTAATCTGTGAACCAAGAACGAAGCTGCTCTTCGTCCTCCTCCTAACCCGATCCCCCTTTTCCCCCTTCCTTCCCTTGCTACCTCCAACCCTAGATCGAGGCCCATAACAAGTGGTATCAGAGGTCAGGCGATCTGGAGACGGCCTACCCCCGACCGCGCTACACCAGCAAGCAGGCGCAGAAGACGGCGGCGATGGAGGAGCAGCTCACCGCGCTCGTCAAGTCCGTCAACGAGAGCCGCGCGGCCAACGACGCCCGTCTGAGGCGATCCAGTCCTCCCTCGAGCTGTGGCGACCAGCGGTGACGAACCCAGGTGAAGGAAATGTTACGCTTGGGGCTGATTGTACCGAGTACCAGTGCGTTCTCGTCTCCGGTGCTTTTGGTCAAGAAAAAAGACCAAACATGGCGTTTCTGCGTTGACTTCAGGCACCTCAACACTATCACTCTGAAAACTACCTACCCCATGCCCATTATTGACGAATTACTGGACGAGATAGCAGGGGCGCGCTGGTTCTCCAAACTGGACCTCCGGGCAGGATACCATCAAATCAGGCTACGACCGGAAGATGAGCACAAAACGGCCTTCAAAACCCACACTGGCCACTACCAATTCCGAGTGATGCCGTATGGCTTGGCTTATGCGCCAGCCACATTCCAAGGGGTAGTGCATGTGGTCTTGCGTCCAGTACTCCGCAAAGGCGTCCATGTGTTTATGGATGATATCCAGATCCATTCTGAGGACCTGGACACCCACAAGCAGCTGCTCACTCAAGTGTTACGATTGCTGAACCAATATGGCCTGAAGGCAAAGAGAACCAAGTGCACCTTTGGGCAGCAGAAGGTCAGCTATCTGGGTCACATCATCAGCAAGGAAGGAGTGGCCACCGACAACAAGAAAGTGCACGCGGTGCAACAATGGCCGGTGCCGACCAATACCAAGGAATTGAGGGGATTCTTGGGCCTTGCTGGCTATTACAGAAAATTTGTCCGTTTCTTTGGAGTGATCACCAAACCACTCACCAACTTGTTGAAGAAAAATACACTGTTTGTGTGGACGTCTACAGCAGACGCTGCCTTCTCCGCCTTGAAAAAATCCCTTAGTGCAGCCCCGGTGCTGGCACTCCCTGACTTCCGTGGCCAGTTTGTGGTGGAGACAGACGCAAGTGTGACAGGAATGGGAGCGGTGTTGATGCAAGACAACCATCCGGTTGCTTATTTAAGCAAAGCGTTGGCTCCTAGGAACCTTGGTCTCTCAGCATATGAAAAAGAATGCCTGGCGCTGCTGCTAGCCATCGACCACTGGCGTCCCTACTTGCAGCATGCTGAGTTCGTCGTCCGCACCGATCAGAAAAGCCTCCTCAATTTGACAGACCAACGACTCAGCACTCAAATCCAGCAGCGAGCTTTTACAAAGTTGATGGGGCTGCAGTACACTATCCAATACAAAGCTGCGTAGACTAACCGCACCGCGGACGCACTCTCACGTCGAGCGCACTCTGATCAAGATGAGCTTGCTGCTATTTCCATGTGCAAGCCGGTTTGGTTCGAGGCGGTCAAGAACAGTTACCAACAGGATACAGCAGCACAACAACGTCTGACCAAGCTGGCCTTGGATCCAAAGAGCGAACCAGATTTCACCATGCATGAAGGAATCCTCTGATACAAAGGGCGCGTGTGGATCAGGAGTGACACCGCACTTCAGCAACACCTCATTCAGACGCTACACGCAAGCGCAGCAGGAGGCCACTCTGGCTTCCACGCCACCTACAATAGGATCAAAAGGCTTTTTGCTTGGCATGGGATGAAAGAGCAAGTGAAAAAATTCGTACGCAATTGTATGATCTGCCAGCAAGCCAAAACGGAAATGATCTCGCCGGCTGGACTACTCCAGCCCCTGCCGATCCCGAAGAAACCTTGGGCAGTTGTGTCTCTCGACTTTATCGAAGGATTGCCCAGGTCAGGAGGCTTTGATATAGTTTTGGTGATTGTGGATAAGTTCTCGAAGTATGCCCATTTCATTCCTTTGGCGCATCCATTCATGGCCCTTCAAGTTGCCAAGCTGTTCATGAAGGAGATTTTTCGTTTACATGGCCTGCCGCTAGCTCTCATCTTCGACCGCGACAAAGTGTTCACAAGTAAGGTGTGGCAGGAACTGTTCAAGCTATGCTGTACCGAGATCCGACTCAGTTCTGCGTACCACCCACAAACTAACGGCCAGACGGAGCGCGTGAACCAATGTCTCGAGGCTTATCTAAGGTGCGCGGTTCACTCGTGTCCTGCAAATTGGTCGAAGTTGCTACCGCTTGCTGAGTACTGGTACAATACGTCCTTCCATTCAGCCCTGGGGAGGACACCGTTTGAGGTGGTGTATGGCCATCTACCAAGGGAGTTCGGAGTTACCCAAGTCGACGAGTGCACGGTGACGGATCTGGCTGCCTGGTTGCTTGAACTGGTTGCAAGACCGGATGAAACGACAGGCAGACAAGCATCGCACTGATCGCGAGTTCGCTGTGGGCGACGCAGTACTCCTCAAGCTGCAACCCTTCATCCAATCATCCGTTGCGCAAAGACCGCATTAGAAACTCGCATTTCGCTACTTTGGACCCTACAGAGTGGTGGCACGGATTGGCACGGTGGCATACAAGCTGGACCTCCCGCCTACAAGCAAGATTCATCTTGTCGTCCATGTATCGCAGCTCAAGAAAGCTCACGGGGCCGTGGTGCCGGTGAGTCCTGCTTTACCACCTGATCACTCTATCTTGCAGGCGGAGCACATACCAGAAACGGTGCTGGAGAGCAAGATGGTTCGCGTCGGGGGCGAGTCGGTCCTACGCCTACGCGTCCAGTGGAGTGGTCTGCCTCCATTCATGGCCACCTCGGAAGAGCCACAACAACTGCAACGGCGCTTTCCGACCTCTGCGCCTTGGGGACAAGGCGAAACGCAAGAAGGGGGAGATGTCACGGCTGACCCAAGGGCCCCAACGACCAGTGAAGGCGAGACGGATAGGGGACGAGAAGGCGAAGCCTTGACGGTCAAGGAAGGCGTGTGACTGCCTGGCGCATGGGACCAGGCATCGTGGGGAGTTATGTGTGTGGCCTGCGAGCCGCGAGTAGTTAAGAAGGGAGCGAGAGAGCGAGAGGGGGGTATCGAGTATTATTGTAATCTATGAACAAAGAACGAAGCTGCTCTTCGTCCTCCTCCTAACCCGATCCCCCTTTTCCCCCTTCCTTCCCTTGCTACCTCCAACCCTAGATCGAGGCCCATAACAGTCACAAAGGGTTACGTCCAGCAGCACGTCATTGACTACAACGAGTTGTTCGCTCCAGTAGCATGCCTGGAGTCAGTCCGACTGCTAGTTGCACTAGCTGCAAGTGCGGGCTGGGTTGTCCACCACATGGCGTGAAGTTGGCTTTCCTGAATGGAGAGCTCGAGGAGGAGGTCTACATCACACAACCATCCTTTGTGGCAGACGGGAAGGAGCACCTGGTGCCGCGCCTCGACAAGCCATTGTACGGACTGAAGTAGGCACCCAGGGCATGGAACACCAAGCTCGATGCATGCCTCACTCGGCTCGGCTTCACTCGGTGTGAGTCAGAGCATGGGGGGTATGCACGCGGATCAGCCACATCATGACTCCTGGTCGGAGTCTATGTGGACGACCTAGTGATCACTGGGTCCGACTCATGTTATCTCAACAGCTTCAAGCAGGAGATGAACAACCTGTTTGAGATGTCCGACCTCAGGCCGCTAAGCTTCTACCTCAGGATTGAGGTCTGACAAGACGCTGATGGGACCACAATATCTCAGTCAGCATATGCCCAGAAGCTGCTGGAGAAGACTAATATGGCCGCGTGCAAACCCCGCCACGTGCCCATCGAGAACCGATTCAAGCTGTCCAAGGCCAGCACGGCACCAGCGACGGATGCTATCGAGTACCGCAACATCATCGGGAGCCTGTGGTACTTGGTGCACATGAGACCTAACCTGACGTACTCAGTCGGTTTCGTCTCATGGTTCATGGAGGCACCAACTGAAAAACATCTCGCGGCGGTCAAGCAGGTTCTCCGCTGCATCGTCGGAATGACTTCACTCGGCTGCAAGTTCGGAAGGTACTCCAGCACACCGTGCCTAGTCGGCTATAGCGATAGCGACTTGGGCAGGGACGTGGACTCACGCAAAAGCACGTCTGGGATGCTCTTCTTCCTCGGATGCAGCTCTTTGATGTGGCAGTCCCAGAAGCTAAAGATCGTGGCTCTCTAGAGCTGCGAGTCGGAGTATGTTGCTGCCGCAAATGCTACCTGCCAGGGGATCTGGCTGGCATGCCTGCTAACCGAGCTGAGAGACGGCAAAGCAGAAATTGTTGTCCTCAAGGTGGACAACAAATCGTAATTTCACTTGCCAAGAATCCCGTCTTCCACGACCGATCAAAGCACATCGAGCTGAAGTATTACTTCATTCGGGACTACGTGGAGAAGAAGATTGAGCTGGAGTTCGTCGCAACCGAACATCAGCACGTGGACATGTTCACCAAGCCACTGGGCCGAGTGCATCTTCCACTACCGGACTCGCCGCCTAGGGCCGTCGGCATAGGTCATTTCCCGTAGGCATAGATATATGCCTACGATTGCCGTCGGCATAGCCCCGTCGACATAGATCACGTCAGCGTAGTCTTGTCAGACCGTCGGCATAGTTTAGTCGTCGGCATAGGGGCCTATGCCGACGGCTCCCGTTCGGCCATCGGCATAGTTTAGCCGTCGGCAGTGTTTTTCGCCAGACGGCAACGGACGGCGCCATCAAAAGCGCTGACGAATCACAGGAAGCCACGTGGCGTAGGTATGCCGACGGCCAAGCCGTCGGCATAGGTCGAAATCTATGCCGACGGCTTCGCCGTCGGCGTACCTAGGCCACGTGGCTTCCCGTGGTGCCTCCAGGCGGCATGGCTATGCGTACGGCAAAGCCGTAGGCATAGATGAAATCTATGCCGACGGCTTTGCCGTAGGCATAGCCCTGCCACGTGGCGTCCCCTGGTGCCTCCTGGCGGCAGGGCTATGCGTACGGCAAAGCCGTCGGCATAGATGAAAATCTATGTCGACGGCTTTGCCATAGGCATAGCTCTGCCACGTGGCAGGTCCTGGGAGGCCCTGGGCGCATCTATGCCGACAGCTTTGCCGTAGGCATAAATTTTTTTTATTTTTTTATTTTCCCTGTTTTCTCTTTTTCAATTCATTTTGACAGCATTTCAAAGCAGAAAATATGGGATTAAGCAGAAATATGACAGTTCATGATCTAAACATACTCAAGTTCATCATCATCATTTAAACATACTCAAGTTCATCATCTAAAGATCATCACCGGCGAAAGTTCATGAACATAAGTAGTGCAAGACATGGAACATCATTTCAAAGCAGAAACTAACAAGTAGGAACATGAAAGGTATGGCACGACAGCCACATGCACGGGTATCATCATCGACATCAAGCAAGACCACCGCCGCCAAAACGAGCACTGCCAAGACCACCACCGCCAAGACCACCTCCGCCAAAACCACCTCCGCCAAAACCACCACCGCCATGACCACCTCCGCCAAAACCACCACCGCCAAGACCACCTCCGCCAAAACCACCACCGCGACCACCATCACTCTGCCAGATCGGAGTGACTGGGGTCGACGGAGCAGGAGTCGAGCCACCGGTCCCCTACATGTTTGAGAGAAGATTCTAACGGTAAATATGATATGATAGTGTTGAATGAACGAGAACTAGTTTGTCAGTAGTTAGGCAAATGTACTAACCGGACTATCACTGCCTAGTGCCACCCATTCATCGAACATGGGCACGTGTGGGGGTTCTCCCGTAGGTGGTGGTGGGGGTCCCATTTGTGGTGGATCCGTGCGGTTACTCCAAGACGCCAACATAGCCTGGATGTTAGTTAAACAAGCAAACTAGAAGGTCAGAAGGAATGAAAGTGCAAAAATTTAGCTTGGTTTTAAGAGGGCAAAACTAACCGTCATCATCCTACGGTTGTAATCATCGTTTGCCTTCACTCGTTGCAAGTACTCTCGCACCTCGAGATTCCTATGCTCGACAAAGGCCTTATATGCCTACATAATTTAGGTTGTTTCTAAGTGAGCAATGCTAAAAATAAACTAAGAATGCTAGAGAGAAAGAAGATAAAGGGGAAGTACTTACAGCATGCTGGCGGGCTAAGGGAGTCTGTGAATGCCCCGTACTCTCTAACTCGCTCGGGTTGCTAGCCCGAAGCCGTGTGTACGAGATCGAAGGAGTGATCAAGCCATCGAAACACGATACCGGCCATGTGACTTCCCCTGGATGGCCACCACCGCCGTGTCATCGATCTGAGACTGGGCGACCTCAGGAACAGGAACATCCGGATGCAACTTCTGATAGTTCTGAGTGTAAGACTCCAAGTGCTCCTCGGTCTTGCCGTAGTATTGGCTCTCGCCGTCCTTGCGATCACTCCGCTCGCGGGCCAGCTTCCACGACTCAATGTCTGAGAGCGGCCTCTTCAACTTGTCCTCCTGCAATGTCAAACAGAAGTTAGCCATACATAAGAACATGACGGTAAAGAAGAACAAAAATGCATCATGCATATAGATAACCTTCATGGCCTTGAAGCCCAGTGGTTCCTGTTTCCTTGGCCGTGTGTCCCGTCTCTTCCACGGTTAGCCCGGGCCTTGATGCTCTTGGCAGCAAACTCTGCATCGTCGCCGAGCCACCTATCCACCAAACTCGCCCATCCGTCATGCCTTCCATAGCACAAACGAGGAACAACCTATGCAAATTTTGGAAGCATGACATGTGAGCACGAAACATATAGTTGACTGCTTGAAACAATGAAAAGTCAGTAATAGTTACCATCATGAACTGCTCCCTGTTCAAGGTAAGTCGTTGCCTCTGCGCTTGAGTTTTGGTCATCTTTTGGTGCAGGTAGATGTGGTAGTACTGCGAGACGGCAACCCAACGCACCTTGTACTGCAACTGACGAGCTTTCTTCTTCACAGCCGCAAGCAAGACCACGTCGGCTCTGGCCTTGTGCTCGTCAAGAACTCTATAGAGTTGCTACAACCATGCATAAACCAGAAGCAAACAAGGCATGAGTTGAGTGATTCAATGATAAACTATGAACGAAACTGAAGATAAGTGATTCAGAAGAGAACTTACCCAAAATTTGGTGATCACGGCCTTAGCGACCGTCCCGTACTCCCGATTGCTGCAAGCCTCGTAGTGGGCCCAGCTCGTGGCCAAAACCCGCAGCTGCGGGTCCCTGTCTGGCCGCGGGCAGAATAGGCCAGGCCAAAACTCCTTCAACAGGACTGTGATAAGGCCGTTCGGTTTACGGCCCTTTCCGCGAAGGATCCAGTTACTGCAAAAGAATCAAAGGATTGCCATGTGTACAATAACAAAATGTTGTCATGTGTTGAAAATATGATTGAGAGGCACTTACTCTGTCCCCGCAGGTTCAATGAGCCACTTGTGCGCCTCGATAGAAGGTGGTGTAGGTACTCCGGCATTACCACGCAGCCACCCCTGCGGAGCACCCGGTGGCAAGTCACCCCACAACTCGGGGTCAACCTCCCCTCCACCACCCTCCTCGCCCTCCTCCTCACCCTCCTCCTCGGCCTCCTCCTCCTTGGCCTCCTCCTCCTCGCCCTCCTCCTCCTCGCCATCAGGAACATACTCCTCCTCCTCAGACTCAGAAGGTGCCTCAGTATAGGAGAGCATCGAAGAAGACCCTCATATTTCGGACACGGCCCGCAGTTTTTTGCCTCGGCTGCCTCTCCCCCCACCTCCTCCTCCTCCTCTAGGGGCTGTCCCCCCACCCCCTCCTCCTCTAGGGTCTCCTCCCCCGACCCCTCCACCTCCCTGTGATGTGTCATCGCGTAGTCGGGAGGGAACCTTGGCTCGTCCACTCCGAGTAAGTCCTTTGAATTTACTGAGGAAACTGGCGCCGCTGGACTTGCCCATGATTAGCAAACCTGCATTGAGAAGAGAATAAACAATTAGTAAGGATATCAAATAAACAAGCATACAGGAAAAACATTAATAACAGAAGAGCACATTAAGCATACTATTGTAATGATCATTAAAAGAACTTACATTTTCTAGAACCCATATGAATCATCACTATTGTAATCTATTTGTCGACCGGTCTCATCATCACTATCACGCATATCTTCTTCGTTGTCTGACGGAGGTGGAGGCTCTTCCTCATCGTCAGCGTCTTCATTTAACTTTTCAAGCATAATTATGTCTCTTTGATTCACAACTGCCTCACCATCAATCCATGCGTCGTCGTCGTTTGGGTCCAGGTCAACATAACCCAAGTCATCATCCTCGTTGTTTCGGACCACGTCATCATGTTCCTCTTGAAAGAACACTCCCTCGTATGTCATGGGGTTTATGTTGTAGTAATCATCATCGCTCGGGTCCGGTAGCTTACCATGTGGCGACACCTTGAACACAACTTCCCAACCCTTTAGGTACTCTTTCTGGCATGGGTAAGGCAGATAATATACTTGTGTGGCATGGGTAGCGGCGATAAAGAGATCAGCTCCGGCATAGACGGTTGATGGTTTAACTTCAACTAAACCAACAGAAGGCGTATGTCTCAGACCCTTTTTGGGGTCGAACCATCGGCATTTGAACACAGTGAGACTTAGGGGTTCGCGGCCACGTTTGAATGTAAGCTCATATATTTTTCCTACCCTTCCGTAGTAATCTACTTTATTATCTCCTTCAGTGAAGACTCCGGTATTTATGGTTTTGGGATCAGGCCGACTGTTCTGGTGCTCCTCTGTATGGAAGCGATGCCCATTCACATCATACTTTTGGCATGTCATGATGGTAGGGTCAAAACCCATGGAAACCCATCTCAATTCTTCATCCATTGATTCGTTCGGATCATTTCCCTACAAGTTTAATTGAAATTATAGGGTGCATGAGTTTAATTGAAATTATAGGGTGCATGAGTTTAATTGAAATAGGTAATAGGGAAGTGTGAAAAATTACTTTCTCCATGAACCACGCAACGAAATTTTTCCTTCCATCAGCACCCTTTCGGAGAAGAGCAAGTGCCTCCGCTTCAGTAGGAGGCAGCATTCCCGTCCACTCTTCATCAACGAATCGACTACAATAAGAAAAGTGGTATAAGAACTAGGCAAAGTGAACATAACGAATTGACTACAAGAATGGTGCAAAGGTATTACCTCATCCACTCATCCTCAACCTCCTTGATGTTGTGCAAGATATAGAACATGACATCCTCCCACTCATCTCGTGGCATGAGATAAGGTGTCGAGCATCCAGCCCTACCACCTTGCTCGATGAATAGAGGCAACTTGGGTTTATACTTGGGTTCTTCTGTATTGTATCGAGATACCTTATTGTGCAACGTGGGAACATGGTCCGGATAGTAGGCTGTCCTGAGGTCTGCGACCTCCTCTAGGATAACTACCTCAGCTATGGAAGCTTCAATCTTAGCTTTGTTTCCACATTTCTGTCTCAGATGCTTGTTCTGTCTCTCAGGGCCGTACTGCCAACGATTCTGCACAGGGCCCCCCAACAATACCTCGTTCGCGAGGTGCAAAATGAGATGTGTCATCGGAGTAAAGAAGCCTGGCGGGAAGATCTTCTCTAGCTTGCATATCAACTCCGGCGCCTTCTTATGCATTTCTTTTATCTTCTCAGGACATACTTCTTTAGCACAAAGCATGCAGAAGAAATGGCTTAACTCCGAAAGCACACGCCAGACACGCTCGGGAACATAGCCCTGAACCATCACCGGCATTATTCGCTCAATCCATACATGATAGTCATGACTCTTGAGCCCGGTCACTTTGCCCGTTGAAAGATTGACCCCCTTACTTATATTCGACGCATAACCATCAGTGAACTTCACGACGTGTTTCAGCCACTTGAATGCCTCCATCTTATGATCCTTTTTAAGTACAAAGTCAGCATCTGGCTTGAACCAAGATTTTCGACTGCCTGTGGGAGGTTGCATGTGTAGACGTGGTCTATCACAAATATTCTGTTGATCGACTCTAGCATTAACATTATCCTTTGTCTTATCAGGAATGTTGAGGATCGTGTGAAAAAGGGACTCCGTGACATTCTTTTCGGTGTGCATCACGTCGATGTTGTATGGAAGTTTGAGGTCCTTAAAATAGGGAAGCTGCGTGAAGGGGGTAATGTGAGTCCAGTTGTGCGTCTCACCATATCCTTCAAAACATTTTTTCCCTTTACCTTTTCCTTTGCCCTCACCCTCGTCTTCGCCTGTGCCTTTGCCTTTGCCTTTGCCTTTCCCTTCGCCGGCAGGCTTAAGAGCTTTCAGATGAGCAAGCACATCCGCACCAGAAAACGTTGGAATCTCGTTTACTTCATGGACAACTTTGCCTTTTGTGAAGTTCTTCTTGTCTTCCCTATTAGGATGGTCTGGAGGGAGGAACTGTCAATGCAGGTCAAAGGCAACATACTTGCCACCCTTCTTCAGCCAAATGAAAATCAAGGCCTGCATGCACACTGGGCAAGGCATCTTTCCACTTGTACACCATCCGCAGAACAGGGCATAGCCGGGAAAGTCATGCATGCAATACTGTAGCCAAACTTTCATCAAGAAATTTTTCTGCAGATGCCGGTCGTATGTCAACCTCGGGAAGTACCAAGAATGGTGCAAATCATCCACCAACGGCTGCATAAACACACTCAAATTCTTCCCCGTATATTCAGGCCCCGGAATTATAAGCGACAGGAACATGGTCTTGCGTTGCATTAGGGCGCCGGGAGGGAGATTAAGCGGAATAACAAATACGGGCCAGCAGCTGTATGGATTAGACGACATACCATATGGATTGAACCCATCACCTGTTATAGCAATTCTGACATTCCCAGCCTCGGCTGCTTCCTCCGGGTACTCTATATCGAATGACTTCCATGCTTCACCTTCTGATGGATGTACAATTTTTTTTGGATTGTACCTTTTCCCTTCCTTGTGCCACTTCATCATTTTGGCAGACTCCTCGGTGATGAAAAGGCGCTGCAGTCTTTTTATAAAATCAAGATACCGAAGAACCTTCACAGGGATTTTTAGCTGCCGCTTCTGACCTTGCTCATCGACCACCTCAATATACCGAGAGGAACCGCACTTCCTACAGTAGTTGTCATCCGCATACGCATGCCTAAACAAAAGGCAATTCTTTGGACAAACATGTATTTTCTCATAGTCCATGGAGAGCGCCTTCATGATTTTCTTCGTAGCGTACATGGTTTTCGGCAGTTCATGGCCCTCAGGCAGGCTGTTAGCCCATACTCCCAGAAATGCTTCGAAGCAACCTCGGCTACAGCCGTACTCAGCCTTGACTGCCATCAGTTGCGAGATGGCATCCAGCACAGACAGCTTGGCACCCTCATAGAGAGGTTTCTTTGACGAGGCCAAGATATCCAGGAAGGCCTTTGCGGTTTCCTCCGGCTCCTCCGGTTCATTCGCTGAATTTGACGGAGGTGTCGGCTGTGCAGGAAAGACATCATCTAGCATGTCTCTAACCCCATCGTCCTCATAACCAGCGATGTGTTGTCGTATCACATCCTCTCTACCATGGTCCCGCTGGGCAAAGTTTATCGGCATATTAAAGTTGGGCATAAATCCATGCGTGCGAAGGTGCTTAGTCATCTCACTCTTATCTCTGCGGATACGTCTCTTACATTTGGCACACGGGCATTCTGGCACCATCCTCATTGGACTACGAAATATCTCTTTCAAAAACACATCAGTTTTCTCGACCCACTCTGTTGTTACTTGATTCTGACGGAAAAACCCACTATACATCCACTGATTATCTGCCATCTCTGCTTTATTGGAAGCCACACAACAAAATTAAGGATTCATTTAAATTACTCACATCAATATTTTATTTTTTAGAGTGTTGACGAGAAACCACATTTAATCCACCTACATCTCTAATAGGTAAAGATGGGTCCTAATCCCACCCGAGAATGTGTAGATTGAGTACGTTGTCCATGCTCTACCCCATTCCGAGATAAAATTTCGGCAGCACCTCCCCGCTGTTCTCCAAATACACGTCTCGGCAAAATGCCGAGAGAATGTGCATCCGGAGAACAACAGGGAGGCGCCGCCAAAATCCTGTCTCGGAATGGGGTAGAGCATGAACAACGTACCCAATCTACACATCCTCGGGCTGTCCGTGGAAAGCGCTGGACAATCCAAAAGAGCTACGGTGATAAATATGCAATTGAATGCATATTTATCAATGCAACCCTTTCGGACGGGAGACCTAGGTTACGTGACTTGATGTGAAAATTTAATCTAGTGACATGATTAAAAGAACGTATGAGGTGATGGATTTGTAGCTCACCCTCGGATGTAGATGATGTAGTCGATCAGCGAAGGGACAATTGAAGACCAAGAGCTCCAACGTCAACGATCACTCCACCGGAGGCAACACCAGAAATCCTCTAAATTCCACCAAATGAAAAAAATTAGGTCATCACATCACATATAAAGCATCATCACACATCACATCATATCACAAACTTTTTTTAGCAAGATCAACATGACGAAGTAACCACTCATCATATCCAAATTTTAACATTCGTCTATCTATCTTCACAAAAAGTGTACTCTTCCCTCTCATATCATCTTCACAATACATATATCTATAATATTGAGTATGTATCTAAAAACATAGTAAAACTACACAAATATCCATTCATCTAACATCTATCTATCTCACATTGTGCACTTAATTTTTTTTCACATTTATACTCTCTTCCATTTCATTCATCTATCTAACATCCATCTATCTAATCATCTATTACTATATATATGCATTCATCTACAACATTACTACACAAAAAAGGTAAAAAAAATGTTCTTACCTACGGATGAGGGGGCGACCACCGGAGCAGGGGGGGCCGGCCGGTCGGGGCAGGGGACGACCACCGGAGCGGCAGGGGGCGGTCGCCGGAGGGGCCGGCCGGTCGGACCAGCAGGGGCCCAGCCAGGCTAGGCCGTGGGCCGGCCGGGGTGGCGTCCACGCAGGGCGGGCCGGGGTCGAGGAGGGAGGGGCAG